>JAAVTS010004285.1:2428-13967 GCA_022845575.1 Baylisascaris ailuri
GTGTGCAAGTTATGTTGAAATTTCAATAAATTTATTTGATTGAAAAAGTTGCTAGTATTCCATCCGCCCAAACGCCAATCAAAAGAACAACCGAAGAGACTATCAACGAGAGTACAATCAAGAGTGAAATATTGCACTGAGATTTTTTTTAATGCACTCATACTGAATTGTGTAATTCACGAGAGACGACTTTCCTTTTTCGCTTTTCACATAACTATCTGTCCCCAGAGAAGTACGAATCACTCTTTTTTTTTTCAGCAATACAATGCGCTAAGAACTAATATAAAATCTGTTTCCTCTGATATTTCCTCAAAGTAAAGGAAGGAGAGAACCTGTAGCTGGAGAAGGCGGAGAAAGCGGGGATGGGGAAGGGGAACTGTGGGAATTTTGTGATTAGTATGGCTACCGAGTGGAATTGCTCGGAGTTGTTGCGTTGATTTCTGTTTGCAATTTTCACCTACAATAAGTAATTGTATCGCTTTAAAGTGAACGAATATAGTTGCTGTAAATACTCACCACAAGGAAACTTATGTTCGGAAGCTCAACAACAAAAAAGAAAGCGATAAACAATTGTGATATTTCTATGGGATAATATCTGCCTATTGAATAGCCGCTAGTTCAAGTAGCAACATGGGAGCAGCGAAGAAATCTAACAGAAGATTGAAGATCAGATGTCAACCATATATCCTTTTCGTGACATTGTTTTATGTGAGGCATCTAGCTGAAAATATTCTAAAGGAAGCAAAGTGAAAAAACCTGCCAAATGATAGAGATGCTGAATTCGAGAATTGCAAATATGCTCAAATCTTCATTAAATTCCACTATGCAGAGTCTTCGGCGAAAGAATGCCAAAAATTTTCCTTTGCTTTTAAAATTTTGGCTCATCATCGAGATCGATCTGTTTAAGCTTCTCATAACATGCTGGGTGGCATCTATGGAAGTTTTCTGACGTGTAGACACATTAAAGAGGCGTCATTACTCATAAAAATAGATCTTCGTAGTGTGTTATTATAATTTGAAGAAAATTTGTGATCGGTCGGCAAACTTCTACCTCTCTAAGTAACATTGTAGCGCTCATTATGAAGCGGCTTCTCGGTCTTATAGTTAAACCGCATTCGCGTATTTTCAATGGAAGCTCAATGGAAGCTAAACCATATTTGCTTGTTGAAGCCTGACTGATGGTCAACGAAACTGTAAGTACGGTTCAAAGAAACAATGTATATAGCTTTGTGGGAAATTTGTGATCCCGATCTACTGTCTTCAAAGTTGAGAATGGATTGAGACATCGAGCATTACGAACTGCTCAATGACAAATAATAAAGCGTCCGCATTATGTCAATTAACATCACCTATGAAGGTTTAGCCGGGTCCTCTCTATCGTCCTGCCATTCACCGACGTTGGCATTTAGACAAACATGCAACGTTGTATTTCCTCTTCCGAATAATTATTTGATCTATTTCCACAAATGCGTCAGGATTTTCGATCCTTTGAGGGTGACAAGATAATATTGGTCGAACAGATCACAAAATCGCTGAGTTCACTACACATAAATCTTCCCAACAATGGCCTATTCCTCTTTCGCTTATGCGAGTTTAAGATAACAGTGACTAATTTCGGTGCATTCGAAGAACAAACCCTCGTAAAGGCAAATTGCCGGTTTTGAACTCGATAATCGCGATGGTTGCACCTTCAGTTTTGACGAATATCGCCTCCATACAACTTTATGTTTAATCCATATTTTGGACTTGATAGTCCCGAAATGCAACTATAGTCGCACGTATCGAGCACAACTAGTAACGGATCGGTAATAAAGATGCGTCGAACTTATTAAAATATGGTCAATCGTGTTGTCTTAAAGGCGCATTGCCTCAGCGTTTACAACCTATCACTCCGAAAGGACAAATCCCTCGTCTCTGCCGATAGAGATCGATACAGGCGCAGAAAAAAAAGCATTACTTTATATATACTAGAGTGGATTTTGGTGACCATCTGCGCATATTTGAAAATCTCGATTTCACCTATGCTGAAATATTAAGGTATGCCTTACGAGCAGCTAAGATTATGTAAAGAGAATGCTGCGTATTCAGCTTACTTCATTGTTTATCTCGTTTGATTATGATAAACTACGAGGCATGCAGCAATATTTTGAAATTGAATGCCCGCAGGTGAAGTATATGCGTCTCGTTGATATGCGTAAGAGGAAAGTCGAATATAGCAAATGAACGTATTGACAGCGTACTCAATGCTGTTTTATTTAAGATCCAATTTTTTTTTTTTGCAATTTCTATTTATTCCATTTTCATGTCATGAACTTAATTCAGAGAATCACTTTTAAATGTATTAATAATAGTTCACGGCCGCGCAGAAATTTTCTTGAATTTTATATTGAAGGTGAGCGTTGATAGATGTTGATATAGAACGACCAGTTAAACAATTCGATTTAAAAGTATATATTCGTCGGGTTCCTATTCATCTAAATACGGAGAGTGTGGCTCTTTATGACAAAACAAGAAAAGCGCATAGCATTAAGAATAATAGAATCGAAATTATGCGATATAGTTGCATAGTAAAGCATTTATGCTTTTTTTCCTCTCTAATCATTTATATTATGCAATAAATATGAGTGTCATACGCGTCGTTTTGCAATCGTTGTTGCATTAAACTATGAGAAAATCAAAACATTCGCTGAGCTACACTCTTCAGCCTATATAGCCACTCGTGCAATAATATTGCTATCTGGAAGAAAGATAAACATCATACACGAAATGTCACCTTAAAACATATCATTCGCTGAAGAGTCTTTATATATCTGCACTATATGCGTAATTTATCAATTCTTTTATGAAGCACCTAATTGGCTTTTCAAAAGAAATTAGCAAATTTTGATTTTAGCATATGCCGTATTATTTCCATTGTAAGCATTTTTTTCAGTAACTTTCAAAGTGATTCTAGAAAAAATAATAATAATATTTAAGAAAATATTGCCTAACCGTTTTGTTCTTTCGTAATGTTACGAATACTCGTGTGAATTCCTCGCAAAGCAGGACTCATCGATAAATGCAGTTACTATTTCTATGAAGATTGGTTAATATTTGATGCTTTTCGAGATGGAAGCGGTTCAAACAAAAAAGACTGAAATTATTTATTGTGCTACTGTTGTTGCAACTTTTTGGAAGAATTTTGCAGTGTTGTATTGTAGTGTAAACGGTGATGAAGTTATAGGAGAATGGAGCGAAATTCGTGGGGATGATCATATTGAAATTTGAAAAAGTAAAGAAGCACTACTACCTGAAGAGATATCGACAAGTAATTAGCAAAGATCGTGTAAGTATAACCATATGACAGCGTTTCGTATACTTTGGCGAGGAATTATCTTGTAATGATGAAAAATTTTTACGCAATGATTCTGAAAATTTTTGAAAGTTTTGCCTTTTACGGAATCCATCTACCGTCTGCTTTAATCCCTCCACCTCTCTCATCCAACCAGCATAGCCCTTCTTTCTTGACAGGTCAAACTAATAAATTAATTCTCACTTATTTTGGCATTTCGCTCTCATTAGATGGGGTAGCCTTTCCGTTATTTACTCACTCAAGAAACAACCTTAACTTATGGCATTTATAGCCGCATAAAATAAAACCCTTAATGGCCGTAGAGGGAACAGAAATGGGCATTAACGACCACTCCGACACATGAAAGTAGCACGAAATTCGATCTACTATCATTAGACTTTAACTAAGAATTAGCAAAACAATATATGACTAGAATGAATTCAGAACATATCTTCAAAATTTTTGAAAATCTATAATCTATAAAAGCCAAGTGGTGACTATTAATGAGTGGTTAAAAAATGACGTCCATTTTTGTATGACGAGTGCATTTAGATTGAGCAAAATTTCATATTCATATAATCGTCTGAAAAGTTCAATGAGTCTCTAAATCATTTAGTGGGAATTAAATGAATGCAACTAATGAATTTTCATTGAATTGTTTGACATTTATATTCGTAAATATGAAGTAAAATTCGATGGAATAAATGCTAAACAAATGAGGTTTATTGATTATAGATTTACCCATAAAGAATATCTTATATGTTTAAAAAAAATCGGCTTTATTAGATTTGTTAAAATTCTTTTTACTTTAAAAAAATTGTATTCGATTTTCGTTTACTATTCAACAAGATGTATAAAAATGAACCAACTACTAATTTATTGTGGCAGAAATTGGCATCATACTTCAACAACTTTTCAACTTAGAAAATGTTGCTAAGTTGAATAAAATGTTTAATCGAATGCATCCTCTGGTGTTAAAGCTTTGAAAGGTTTAAGCAAGCGATAGGAAATATTGGCAGCATTCTGAAATTACTATCCAATTATAATTCAACAAAGTTTGCACAAACTTTAATGACACTAAATAACCTGAAAGAAATTTAGATGATTTAATTTCCTCTCCTTTCGCATCTCACTCATTAGCAGTGTCTTGTTTAGGCGCTTTAGGCGCATGACAAGCTGGTTTTGATTTACTTAAAAAGGAAAACTGGTATCGAATATTTCAAATTTCCGGATATCTTTAGCCTCATAGGCAAAGCTTTTTTAGCATAAATCTTTAAAAAAATATGCCAAAGAAATTACGAAGATATATGCTTCTGCAATTTCACTCATCACCTCAAACAATTTGGTGAATTACAGCAAATAACAAAGAATAATGCATTCTAATTTTAGCGGCACCAAATTCCCACAAATTTCCCTCATTTTGCAATCTAAAAGATGCAAAATGCACAAGAAAATTTCGGTATTTAATTGCCAATAACTCTTTTTGAAGTTGATTGAGGAGGATGGCATAATTGTGCATATATTTTAATGGTATCAAAAAAAAGGAAAAATATTTTTAGCTAGATTAATATTGCGTTACTGGAAATTCATTTATAAATGCAACCTACTTTCATTGTGCATTGAGCACTATCGAAAAGTGTTCATTACTTAGTGCTGAACCATTTCGAAAAATTGTACTCCTATATGGCCTCCGTAATTGGTTTCAAATAACGGAGCATTGGAGAGTGCTCAGAAATATTGCATTCATATTACTCTCAGCAAAACTTATTGAGGCTTATACAGGCCAAAACTATATTTCCAGGCTAAAAGTCTCTAACATGCAATCACTGAAATATCGCATGCTTAAATCTGACTTGAATCATTGTTATAACATTATGAGTGGTTTTCTCACATATCCTTTTAACGAAGATTTTACTTTGAAGTCCCTTTATTTATTGACGTAAGCTTCAGTTTCAACTTACTGAAAGATTTTTCAGCACAAACAATATTCTGCACAATTTCTAGTCTCATATTGAATCTGTTTTCTGTCAATCTCATAAATGCATCCACTTCATCAGAATGCAAATTGCTTCTGAGTCATTTCGATTTCAACACTATTCTTGTTGCTTGCATATATTGAAATTATATTCGCTCGGACTGTTGCTTTGAGGACTTTTAACTCATTTTTGCTATATATTTTTATGTCTTCCGATTTAAGGATGATGAAGTGAGTAAGGTAATCGAAAATTCCCTTAAACCCACCCAGTTGTGAAACTTACTAGTTCCTAGTTTGAAAATGTCAAACGCAATGACACCCTACAAAGAGAATGCCATTCAAAGAAATGAGGCAAAAATGTTTTATCCAAAAATATTCCTCCATGAAACGTGATTCCTTTATTCTGTGATTTCAATGGTTATTTTCAATTGCATATAATGGAATAAGTTCCCGTCAAAATTACGGAAGCGATTGTCACGACAAGTAATAAAAGAAACAACTATGTTGTGATGTGAATATTATTCTATGACTTCAATTGTCATTCAATATCCAGGCTCTATTTCTCGAAATTTCGATTTTTTTTTAGTAGTTTCAGTAGCAGTTTATGCAATAATTTTCACATCATTATAGTCGAGTGATTCGTTTTGATTCCGTTGATGATATTCATCGATTTTCTTCTTTTATTATATCAGCTTTTACATTATGATTTAGAATAATTTTTGTTGTATATTCTATAGCTTCGTTTAGTATTGTCATTTCTTCATGTTGATCAATTTTTTTTGGAATTTATGAAAATTGCATTCTGTGCTTTACATTTTGTTTTACTATGAGTCAAATTTCTGTTTGATAGCTATTCAGAGATATATGAAATTCTATATTTGGGCGAAAATCTTTTTTGTAATATAGTTCTATTTTTATTATTTCCGTTAAATTTCTTTCGGTGATATTTGCTTTCAGTATATTAAATATGCATTTGATAATCGAAAATATAATGGAATCTTCTTGTTGATGCAATCATTTTATCATCTTTTATTTCTAGTATTGAATATAGGCTTTTCATAAGCCAAACAAATGCGTAACACGTGTTGACATATTCATTCTCTAAAAGAATTATAAATAACAAGATTGAAGTGTTCAAATTCTAACGACAATATTCCACGGCTTCGCTGAAAAAAATTTTTAAAAAAATCACAACGAAACGAAAAGGTTCTCCTCATATTAATAAATAATTTCAGCAACATTTTAGGTGCTTGCCTATAGCTCATTTGTTTGCTGACGAAAAGCCTTTAAGTTTGTATATTTCACTATTATGGTATTAACCATACAATAGAGAGATCTATTTGTTCGAAACTCAAAGTAGATCGACACTATACAATATGTAAATGAGGTAAGACTTTATGAAAGTCAAAAATTTAAATCATACGCGATTAAAATCATCACTTTTTATAAGCTACTTTGCTTGGTGTTTCAGAGGTCGAATGATATCAAATGGAGTATTCATGGATACTCTAATTAATAAGTATTATTAAGCAGTTAGTAATCAAACAAGAGTAATTATTTGAGGGTGAAGAAGATTATCGCTGTGTAATATAAAAAAATTGCCTCAGATAAACGATTAGACAATTAGTATAAAATCCTTATAAATTTTTTATTTGTTGCTAATTAATATTAAGGGACCAATTAATACCAGTTAAATTAATATTGGAATCAAAATCGTTCGATATGTTCATCTCATATCGTTCTCTATTTTTTTTCAACCAGTAGATTGCGATGCATTCATAGCGAAAAAACACAGTATACTTTACTGAAAACGGCAATCGAACACAAAAAACGTACCATAATGAACAAGAAGAAGAATGAGAGCGGAGTTGACGGTATGCATGTTCGAATGCGTAAAGCGGCTTGAATAGCAATCGGCTGTCAACCTGCAGCCGGGTGCCGCCTACCGACGTTTAAATTTGCTCGCACAATCTCCTCCCAAGTTAAAATCGATCTGTACCGCCCTCTAAATGATGTTTATTCTTAAAGTTTACTTTAGTAACGGCTAATATTTATAAGTCGTTTATTGATGATCTTAAATAAAGCAACAATGCCCTTCACCAAACAAACTTTTACAAACTCTTTTTTCGGTCGGGTTTTTGGTAAAATTGTTGAAGTAAAAAAGCAGCAATTTTTATATTCACCACAATTTTTTGAAAGATATTTCATGGAATCGGTGTTGAATGTGAAGTCTTTCTTCCTAATGGTACGTAAAAATGTGCGATCATGGATTGATTTAAAGTTCAATTGAAGCTCTAACCTCGTTGCGCTCATTTCCTTCTTTTAGTTTTTACTCCTTAGCAGTTTTTTTTTTTTTTTGGTTTTTATAGCAAATTTGAGCACAAATTTCATAGGTCTTTTTATAGCAATTTCATAGCTCAGTTTAGCAATTTTTGAGAACTGACTAAGAAGCAATTATTGCAGCATCAAATATCGAAGCAATTCGCTAATCTCTTTGAAAATGAACCTTTAACTCGTGCAACAGTGCTCTTCCAGTTCTTTACTTAAACTTGACTTCGAGATTGTCACAAAAACCATAAGGTAGCGGTAAGAGTCGCTCATTTCTCAACATAAAGAGGGCATTTTTCTCGCGAAATTTCGAAAAAAAAAAAACAACTATGAGGAAATGCAACAGAACTCAAATGTAGCGGTTGAAACAAAGCATTGAAATTGCGATCCAATATATGTAATATAGTTGTTCTGGTAAAATTTCATGAGAAAAGGCAGTATATACGTATCACTGAGTGGTTTCATGTTTCAATAATTTCTTTTCTTGGATGAAATTTGCTAATTTTAAGTCAGAATGCCCAATTCGATAGACTAAAATTGTACATTCGCTCAAGCCAATTGGACGTTTGCACATTCTGCACGATTTGAGGCATAATTATTCTTTTGATGCATCATAAGCATTCAGCTGCACTTTCCTCGGGAATACTTCAAGACACATTCAGAAATTTTGCAGTAGTTCTTATTGTCAGCTGATATGTTCATCATTTATCATTACCGAGTGTGATCATTACCGAGTGTATCATTTTTCAACCAATATGCTCTAAATCTCTGTAAATGCAAAGCATCTAAGGATGAACAACACATGGAAACTATTCAAAGGATCGATAAAAAAAGTAATAATTGAATCTGATAACATCAGTGGGTGGTGCTGTCAATATCGAGCCATACAATTTAAGCCTCATCTGCCAGTTGAGATTTGCAAATCACCCTAAGGCCCCAAATTGGTTTGTTGCCATGCACGAATAGTGCAAAGATGCTTTTGCGGTGAATGTGACCAACGAACCGTTCAATTCAATTCGATTTAAGTTTATCCAAAACAATTACCGTTTATGCCTCCAAAAGATGTTTTTTTCATGCAACAATATATATGTGCAAATCTAAAATATTATGTTCAAAGTCTTAAACTTATGAAACGCACTTATGCCACTCCACTAACAAACTATTTTTAAGTGAAGAGGTATATTTATACATCTCATTGATCATAAGAGTCCAGAGCAGCAAACTGATGAATGACCAATTATTGACGGATTCAATAGTGAATTAACTTTTAGTTGCGGTTGTAAGTAACCAGATTAATTCAGTTATATTGCTTAGTATATATGATGAGAATTACCGTTTCAGTGATCGTTTTCCGCAGTGATAAACTTATTGGTCGGATGATTCTAATTTTTTAATGAAAAAATATCTCAGATTCCTCAATGCACTTAATATAAAAGAAACCTATATTTAAGTGTTTTAAGATGCATGAAGTTTTATCCCTCAGAGTAACAGACTAGAAGAAATGATTATCATTAAACAGCGACTTTCAGCATCACATCCTATCAAGCTAAATATCGTCTTTCGCTTTTATTTGCAATATTCACATTAAAAATTTGCTTTATCCATGATGGATCTTTTTTTTTTGAGATGTTTCCATCTTAAAGAAACTAGCCAATGATAAAATGGATGAAAATTTCCCCGAAAAGCAGCAAAGTAATCTCTAAGTGCATCAGATGTTCCTATGCTAACTAGAAATGGTTGGGTACTTAAAATCTCTCGATTCGAAAGGAAAATAGCCTATGATCAGCGCTAAATTTTTTCCAACGATATTTTTGCTTCATTTTAATGTTGATTATGTTGAATGTAAAAATAAAAAAAAGAAAAGAAAACAAAACAAAACAAAACAAATAGCATGTAAATGCCATGATGCATTCCCGTATTTTTCCTTTGTTGTCGATATTATCAATTTTCATCTCAAAGCATTTCTAATCATTCTAAGTACTTCTAAATGAAGCAATTGCAACATTGCAAAATTGAATGAACTTGAGCCCTTTCATGATGAGTAGAAAATTAATGAAAACGAAAGAAAAGAACATTGAAAAAGAACAAGCGCAAGCGTGAGATTTATCCTATTTCTGCAATATTCTCTATAGCAGTCGTTTATACATATTCGCTATTCATGACCTGAGTTTATAATTAAAAAACACGTAAATATTGGCATCATTATGAAGCAATGGTAATAGAATATGGAATAATTTTTTTTTTCCATTCCAACTCCAATCTAGCTCAATTATCAGTTCCAAAAATTTCCAAAAAAAATATTCTTCTACGAAGGAAAAACTTCGTCTCCAAGAAGAATTTTCATTGAATAAAAGGGTAACGTTTATCGATGGTTAAATGCAAATCAGTTTAACTAAAAATTGCCTAAATTCTGTGCATCTCATTCGCATTTTATTTCGCTTTAAATGGAGCGGCATAACATATTCAAACTCAATTTGTATAATTCAACACCTCTACTCAATAATATTGAGTGAGTGGATTTGTGTGAATGGCGATTCTACGATATAATTGAATGAATATTCACTATGCATAAAATGTTGAAAGATTCATTCTCGTTCATCTTATATATGCACCCGTTTATATGCATCGCATGATCAATGAATATTTGCGACAAAAATATTTAGTGTAATATTCAATAAAATATTTTCATTAGAATCCCTTTTAATATATTCTAATCGTCCTTTATAGTAGAGAGAATCATTGAGATAGTAATTTAAAAAATAGCGAAAATTATGCGAATTTAGGCGAAATAAACAATGCTTGAAATTTGACGACCTATTACCTAACAAACAGTTGAAGTAAACTGAATCACTATATACATCAATAAAAAAATTTGTTTAAATGCATATTTATTAACTTATCAAATATTTTTTAAATCAACGTTTTTGCATCAATCCCAATTTTATAGCTGCTAAAGAAGTATTCCGCTTTTTGAAATAAATTATCAGCGAAAAGCATTCGAAGAATCGATGCAATAGGTGTTTTTACGTTGCGCTCATCTAATCTATCAGTCTCATAAAATTCCCAGTAAAAAGTATAGCATGCAAAATAATTCCAGCATCATAAAATTAGTCTGTATCAGTTATTCAAGTCTTTCGCAAAATAAATGTTTTTTTTTCTTTGCTCTGACCTGAGCAAAATAAAGGATTCGATTTGTGCAAAATATGCGCAAAATTATTTCATAAGTGCTTTTCCGATTTCTTTGTTGTTTCTTTTCTTCAATTTCTATAATTTATTTCGATATTGTAAAATATTACATAGATGATGATTTAATATTGTACATTATATGTATCAAATTTATAACTATATATTGTTTCACTAGTTGAAAGTTCCAAAGAGAAAGGCACACAATTATGTATAGATATTGCATGATTATAATGCTATTTTACAAAACAAATCAACGAAAGCACTTCAAATCTTTAATCATAGGAGGAACAGAAGTGATTATCCATGCATCCGTGTTTTTATTGCAAGATATTACGATATTAGATAGCCGTTCATTGCCCAACATTAAGGTGCATTTTACTGCACTAAATATTTAAGTACTTAAGTACGCAATTAAGTGTTTTGTGGTACTCTCTATAGCAAGTACCACTAATTTCTACTGAAATATTATTAGTGGTACTTCAGTAGAAGCGGAATAAGAAAATTAGCAAATAAGTTGACTTGTCATCCACATAATACAGTCTATTTCACTGATCCTATATCTACTGTCTCATCAAAGTGTTCCTATTTAGAATAATGTTGCTATCATTTGTTATCAATGAGTTTAATAAAGAAGACAATGATATAGATGGCAGTGATTAATGCTGGCGATAATTCGTGTTCATTTAACGTTTAATGGTTCAAGATTATCCTTCCTCTAA
>JAAVTS010004290.1:0-10507 GCA_022845575.1 Baylisascaris ailuri
GGAAGCTCTTCTTATGACACATCCTAATATTGCCGACGCAGCGATCATTGGGCTTACCGACGAGCATTTTGGCCAGGTTGATAAGCAATAATTTCAGTGTTATTATATCAATGCAACAAATTTATTTGTTTATCACTTATTTTCCGGCAGATTTTTGAATTACTCTATGAATTCTAAAATATTCGAACAGATTTTTTCTCATTCATAAATGAAAATTCAATAGAAAGATATTTCCTGAATTTTTTCAATGGTATGTAATGTCCTTTGGGAATGACGAGATAAGGCTTTTTTTTTGTAAATAAGGAAATTTTTTTTATCACTGTAGGGCATATTCACCAGTAAAATCCTTTTTTCATCCTTTCACCAATATCTTTTCAGTTCAAACGATAGAACTTCATTCGAGTTTCTCCCGTAGGAATATGAAATATTTAAGGATACACTTCACCTTACCTTTATACTTTTAATATTTCACAGGGAATTTCAATCTATTGAATTATTATTATTATTACTAGTTTTTTTTTTATTAAAAAGAAGAATTTCATTTGTTCTTCATGTTAAGTGTTGCGAAAAAATTTATGCATTAGCACATATAAATCAAACAAAAATACTTTCAAAAACAACATCATAAATAAATATGATATAATATCAAGTAAGAAGAGAGTGAAGAAAGAAGCAGAAAGGAGGATTTGTATGAGTGCATAATTAATCTCAATTCATCTCCAACGAATTTACTATGTTAACAAATAATATAATTGTAATATATAAGTGGTTTTAAAAGTAATTACTTATAGAGGAATTCAGTTTGAATAGTGTTTAGAAATAAATATGCGAATTATTGTTTTTTATTTAGGTTTAATTTTTTATTTATTTATTAAACATTTTTCAAAAAAAAAAAATTTAAGATACCCATGGCATTTGTCGTATTAAAAGATCCAAATGGCAACGATTCATCACCTGAGAATATCGAAGAATATGTGAAAAGTAAGCCAGTTATTTTATAGTAAATAACTTATAAATTGTGCAAGCATTTACGGAAATAAATTTCATATAAGATTTTATGCATATTTTTATTTGTTTTTACTTATATTATTATACTTATGTTTTCGTATATATTCTCTGTTCTTTATGTGTAATTTCCTGTTTTTCAATTTTACTTGTTGGAAAAGGTAATACCATTAGTACCACATTTTATCATAATACTAGTGAGTGTTACTAATACTATATTCATTCCATTTCATATATTCATTCAAATCCAGTTCAATTTATATAGTTTTATTACATTGACTGTGGTAATCCTCCTAGGTGGCAGGCAAGAGACTAGAAAAATCATAAGCACATGATTGCCTATCTTTTAGGTCCCATTTTGCTACTGATAATGTTATGGCCTTAGAAAATTTCAATAAAACTTGTAAGTAACATCGCTGTAAAACTTAAAAATATTTGTAAACACTCAAATTTCTATGCATCGATTTTTTTCTACATTATTAGAAGGTAATTGAAGTATTGTGAAAATATAAAAATCATATAAAGAATGGATTTTCAATATCTCAAGCCAATAAATTCTCTATTGAGTAAATAATTTTTGTACTCAAAAAATAAATGGAAATTAAATTTTAGCTGTATTAAGATGATTTATAAATTTTTTGATTTATTTTCTATACGGAAAATATTTGATACGATTTCGATATTATATTGAAGATATTTTCAGATCGAGTTGCATCACATAAACAACTGAAAGGTGGTGTTCGTATTTGTGAATCATTACCGAAAACACCGAGTGGAAAAACAATCAAGAAAGAATTGATTCCTTAAATTGTATTTTTATTTACAATTTATTTTTTTATTTTTATTTTTTGCTACAATGAGCTAATAAAAAAATGATGAGAAAATCATTTGCGGAAGTTTAGTAATTTTTTTTTCGACGATAACTATTCCTTGATCGGCAATAAAAACTTTACTAGTATGTGAAAAAATTTTTATTTATTTATTTATTTATTTATTTATTTATTCATTTTTGCTTAATTTCAACTCGTCCTTATTGGAAATTAATCGTCGCTGTATTTGACGAGTCTTCCCAAAAATTGATGCATTTTGATATTCGAGTATCCTTCTTTTCAATTCTGATGAATCACTAAGGTTGATCAAAAAACAACCACTTGATCAAAAACCGCCTGAAACTAGATATTTCTAGCGAATTTTCATAAAAACAAATATACTGAATAACGTTCAGAAATTTCGCTTCTTTAATTAGTGCATATTGTAGTGATACAACGCTGAAGTTACTTAAATGATTGGATGATGATCTCCATCTAACTTAGATTGCTGTTTTGATCAACTGAAAACCTCGAACAATATTGGCTGCATTCATAGTCATTTTGTCATGAAAAAGTTCTTCCTTAATGTTTTCTTTTTTTTCTTTTTTATAATTTTCACATTGCAATTGCAACTAACAAATGATACGACGCGGATAGAAAATAGTGGAAAAAAACTATATTTAAAATGAAAACACATAAAAATTCAGCATTATACAATTTGTTAACTTCAAAAAAAAAAACGAACAATAGCGACAGAAACACTCGGAGGAAAAAAAATAGTGACGAAATATCGACTGAAACGAGCGTCCTCTCTATTTTTCAATTCTCTTTAAAATGTATAAAATAATTTTGATGCTAAATTTCCGACTTTTATCACAATTGAATCTTCCCTAATCAAATAAGAAAAAAGTATTAGCGCATTTTGTATTTAAACTCGAACTAAAGAAACTGTTGAAAAGTTGATAATATAACGAGTGATTATCCCTGAAGGAGCGATCACATACGAATCGCTTCACTTACGCTTTCAAAATAGACCATTTTTCTGAACGGAAAAATTTCGAGGAGATGCTTATATGGGAAGAACATGCAATATACATATATACATCCTTCTAGCAATCTTTATTGTTCGACCCATCCAAAGTGTTAGAATTTTACGTTCGAATTTAAAAGTTAAAAAAAGCGATATAAATTCATTTATTTTTTTTCAATTACAAAGTATAAAATCCAATTGCCGCATTTGAAATTTTTGGGAATGGAAATTTTCAGAGAATATAGGTCGATTTATTCAACGCTTTAAATTCAAATGTGAATGATCAACTGAACAATAAAAATTACCCATCGTATTCATTGTTTTCATTTCCATTCGACAACAACATTTCAGGAAAAAAAAGAAAAAAATAATAATAATAAATTCAATAAAAATTGAACCATCTCAAAAAAGAAAGCAACAGAATTTTCCACTTTTTCCACTTTTTTTTAAAATCGAAAATAACTCAAGAATTTTAGAATCTTTTTAGCGAAAATAAAAGAATATAAATAGATTAATTTTTTAGTATTTGGTATTATGTAATTGATGATTAATTTCATCGAAGATAAATTCAGTGCTAAACAATATGATCGTTAAACTAATAAAGCAAGAAGCACAAAGGTCACATAAGTGACCAGTGTTCAAATTCGTCTAAAGTCAAACGTTTTGATAAAATATCACCCGCATTATAAAATATTCTCACAGTGGCGCTTGCGTTGATATATAATCCATAAATGGAAAATTCAAAAAAAAAAAGTTGAAATTATAAAATTTGAGCAATTTATAATGGCATTAACAAAAACAATATCATATTTCATATGTTATTTTCTTTCTTCTCTGCAAAATCAATTACTTTATCTTCTTTTAAATGTTTTAATTCCTCTTCAGAGATATTCAACACATTACTTAGCACTTCTTTTGTATGTTCACCAAGCATTGGTGGTGGACTTCGTATACGATTCGCCGCTTCACTATATTGTACTGCTGGACCTATAACAACATTTATATTAAAAATTAGGACGCATTCAGGCTCTCCTATGCCCCCTCTCCCCTCTCCCTCGCCCTTTCAGCGTTCCTGTTATTCACGTTTGGGATACCTCTTTATTTCGAAAAACCTTTTCGTTGAGTATTTATATTGGCCTATGAAACGCTGTCATCTCAATCCATCCCACTTCAGAATACTATTATATGAAAAGAAATTTAAATTAAATTAAGACAGTTAGCGAAATAGATTGCTCAAAATTGCGTAATAAGCAGTTTTTTTCTGTTTTTATGTTTTTTTCTCTAAAAAACAATAAGTAGAAATTCAAAATTCAACAAACCTGTAACCTTTATCGCACCGGTTTGCGGGTGATAAAGCTCTTGAACGATACCAAGATGCTTTACCTATAAATATATAAAGTTTAATAAGTTATTCTTAGCATTTATGCTTATCAAATTTAAATATTTCAGAAAATAATGAATTTGAATAATTGATTTTGCTCTATTAAGTAAGTGCTAATATATGTAGAAATATTGAATCAATATTATAATAGGCTTTTATTTATTGAGTAAAAGAATATATAGAACATAGAGTAATCAATGTGTTCTCATATATTATTACATAAGTTGCAGTAAAAATGAAAGCACTTTTCTTAAACCATACATCATTTTACTGCTATAACCCTCGAATTATAGCTAATAATTATTTTAAATTTAAATACACGTCGTTCTAGAGGCCATTCAAAACCCGAATTAATTCCCATAATGGAGGATAGGTGGAATTTAGGGTTGTAAATTAGGCTCATTCGTAGATTATTCCTTATGAGTAATGAGGAAATAGTGAGCATTGAGTATATTGAAAAAAAAAATTAAAACCTGAGGATGTGCGAATGCTTCTGCGACCGTATTCACTGGCCCACACGGTAATGATGGATCTTTGAAAATATTCTCCCAATATTTTAGGTCTCGTTTCAAAAATCTAAAAAGGAAAAAAATCTCCAAAACTTATTAAATTATAGATATTGCAAAACTTTTCGATAAACTAAAGTTATTTATCTTTTTCTTTATATAAATTATTTGCATTCATGACAAGATTCTTAAAAAATTTGCGAAGGAAAATTTATATCTACAATATTTCACGTAAACTATCGTATAAAAAAAGCGAAAAACACAGTTGCTTCTAGTTATATATGGTATGAAATTTTTCTACTGTAACGCCGGCATACCGTATATACCCTATATCAATATGAAAATTCTCGAAGAACATTTTCACATATATCCGACTTTTGAGAAATCAAATACAATGAAAAATATCAACCTAGTAAAAAAAAGTATATTATCAGAAAACATTCGTTAGCTAAGTGCAGCATTTGTTTTCAACTTACAACTTAAAAAAATTCCAATTGTTATTGCAGTACCTTTTGCTGATAGCTTCAATAAGAGAATCTCGATTTTTAACTCGATTCGCATTCGTTGCATATTCTTCTTTATTTGGCAATTTTGGGAGTCCAATTAATTTACATAACTGAAAATTAATCGCTTTTATATTGTTGTGTTAGTGCAATTTTGAAAATAAATAAACTTAAATAAATAAAAATAAATAAATAGCCAAATAAGTAAATAAATAAATGAACAAGTAGAGTAAATAAAGTAAATAAACAAATAAATAAATAAACAAATAAATCAATAAATAAATAAATAAGGGAATAAACAGCTGTATAAATAAATGAATAAATAGAGCATATATACTAGAAAATGTTTCAATTTTTATGAAATTTAAACCAATAAAATACAGTGGCATAATAAAACTTTGATGAGATAATCAAAAAACGAAGGCCCAAAATATTTTTCAACTTTTTATAATTTTATCATCACTTATTAATAGAATATTCTTTACTAGAAGAGGATATAATCGAACGAAATTAGAATAAAATACTTTTTTGAATTGCTCATCATTAGCAGCTCCAACTGTAAAATATCGTCCATCTTTCGTTTTGAATGCTTGATATGGTGCAACACTTTCATGGCCGGTAGCCCAACGATGACCCTCAACACCGGCGTTCAAATAATTACTTCCTATATTCATTAAAGCGGCTATCTGAAATTTACATAACGCAAATTTAGCATCCATACCTCATAAATATAATAATTAAGTATATTGCAATTCATTTAATAAAGTAAGAGATGAATTTTTGAAAGAAAACATTAAGCATTGTTAAATATTTTTAATATCTGTGAACCTACACTTTTCTTAATAAGTAATCATTATTTCTTTTGACAAATTAATGAAAAATTTTCTTCAAACAAAAGGTATTGTTCTAAACATCGTAAATAGTATTCTAACATTTTCTAAATCGAATAGAATTGAAAAATTCAAAACAAAATAAAACCTATCGATTTGGATATAAAAGCTGAAATAAAAAAACAAATTGATTGCGAAAATATATTTGCAATTATATCTTCAAATTTTATCAGTAATTAGTTTACGGTAAAGCAAAAAAGACCAAACCTGTGTAGAAAGTAAATTGCAATCAATTTTTTGTCCTTTACCAGTTGTTGTTCTTTGAAGTAATGCAGCTAATATAGCACCATGCGCATAAAGACCTAAAAATTCTTGAATAAAGTTGAAACTTTTATATAAATCTTAATAAAGACGAGATAAATTTAAATATCTTAAAATTTAAATATTAAGTACAGATCTGAACGCTTAAACATTTCCTTCTAAAAATGAGAGAGCCGTTAAAAATAACATTATTTAAAACTATTTATTTAATTTAATTACAATTCAATATTGCTGTCAATTGAATTCTTTGTTGCTAAATTTGAATATGTAATTCAATTTTCTATTTATTTCAAAGATAATTCAAAATAAAAAAATCAAACTAAAATTTAAAGCTATGAATAAAATTTTCAAAAGCTTTTCTATTAATATTTAGGAGGGTGTTCCATCTTTGTGAACTATTGAATCCGATATCGATATAAGTTTTTTCGAATTTTTCGTTAAAATATTTCAAATAAAAGCGGTATAGTACAGTCGAATGAAAACGATATAGTAGAGTAGAATGAGAACAGTACAGCGTAGTAGACTTTCAGAAAATCCATAGGTCTCCCATTTAATGAAATCTTTCTAATTTCATCATTGAAAATATTACAGAGGAAATTAATATCACGTAAAATTTGCACGGAAATTATATTTTTAAATATTTTCTTTAGGCAATATTTTCCTTATTTGATGCAATTATTCCACCGTCTTCATAAAATTCAAGAAGAAAATCGTAAAGACGAATATTCAAATATAACGATAGATACCCGTAATCATAGCAATAACATCGGATCCAGCTATACATGGTTGGCCATCCATCGGGCCGGTAACATCCATAAAGCCACCAATTGCTTGTGCGTTTATATCGTATGCAGCATGTGTCGCGTATGGTCCATCAGGTCCATAACCTTAAATGCAAATTTTTTCCAATGAAAATAATTGCGCTATAATCAGTTCTTCTATTGCAAAATGTACTGTATCTGGATGAACTACAGTAAGTTTCCTCAACTAAGATGACAAAAATTTAACCTGGAAAAAAATCGGAATAAAACTGTGATCAGATGAAGGAAACGACAACGAAACTAGTATGTCTGAATATGATCTCCAAAGGAAAACCTGCTTATTTCGGCTATATTATTAGTCATTAGCCACATATACAGACGATATATTATAGGACGTTTAACACTCTAAAGAATAGGTCAATGAGCTGAATTATGCAGTACGGTTTTGGGAAACTGTAGCATACATAATATGTGAATATGCCACTTTGTTGGAATAGTATAGTAAATTGAACCCGTCTCAAAAAAAGATGAAATTGAAGGAAGATGGCGGTTCTAAACCGAATTTTTCAGTTTATAATCATTTTATCGCATAAATGGGCACTAGTAATCTAAATGTATGTTCAATATTTTTCACTAGTTGATCATTGATGTGAAAAATTGCAACATAAATGAATGTGATAAATAAATGATTATTTACCTGTAATAGAACAATAAATCAATTTTTTATTTTCCAACGATAATGTTTCATAGTCGAGGCCAAATTTTTTCATATTATCTAGTCGAAAATTTTCAATAAGGACATCACATTTTAAAGCGAGTTGCCGAGCCTTAAAAAAAAGATTCAATCGTTGATTGGTGAAATAAGAAGAAAACGATAAAATTATTTATTAGCAATAATTTTAAATATTTTATGTGCTTATAAACATAAAATTCATCCTCTAGATTTTTTATAATGCTGATTAACTTTATTACTTACAATATTTAACAGATAATTTCACTAGCTTATCACTAATTGTTTCAAAGAAAGCCATTTTTATAAGTAAAACAGAATATCGAGGCATATAATAGTACGGAAGAGGAAAAGAAGAGGAAAATGGTAAGAGAAGGATCACTAGTAAAATATGAAATATGAGATGAGCGAAATCCCCAACTACTTATCTATAAATATTTTTATTTTTACCTGTATTGCCTATCTATACCTTTTTGTGCTGCGTATGCTCTCCACTACTCTCTAAAAGATTTTGTGAAGGTGAGAATAGGAAAGGAACATTACCAACAGGGAATAAAAATTTACCCGAGTCTCATCTAAGAAATGCCCACAAATTTTGGGAAAAAAATAGTCAACGCTTAGAATGAAAGAGATAATTGTTACGAACCAATTGTTGTCCTTTTGGATGCTTTAAGTTCAACGCGATACTTTTCTTATTTCGATTCAATGCAACATAATAACAACTCTGACCGCTTGCCGTCCATGAAGGCGCCCAACTGCGTACTTCGTCACCGCGACCTGAGATTACAGTAATCGATCAAATAGAAACACATGAAGTTTGCATTTCACAGTCACAAAAATTTGTTAGGAAAGGCTTTTCTATTAAGTGAAAGCAAGATTGTATGCATGCTTCTATAAAACGATAGTTAACCTGGTTTTTCGATCTTCCATATTTCGGCACCGAGGTCACCAAGGATCATTGATGCAAACGGTGCGGATAGAATCCGTGAGAAATCCAATATTCGAACGTTTGATAGCGGGGACGACAATGACATCTTCTGGAAAGCAATTCTTTTAACTCAAAAAAAAGTTTAGCAAAAAAATGCATCAAAAGCGCTAACGAATATATATATATATATATATATATATATATATATATATATCAACGTGTTGGTGGCCGCCTCGACACACTTCATTGAGCCAATAGTACGGACCTTCCCCGTGGTTTTAAAAGCACAACAAGAGCACCACACCTGCTGGAAGAAAATTTCGGTGCCGTAAGCGATGAAATGCACTTACGACCCTACGACCCTCTGCAAACTTCGATGAAAAATGCCTCTTGCCCTAAGCAGTGACATAAATGAGTGAGTCTCTACCGTGAATTAAGACGTATTCATTGCCCACAAATATAAATATTGATAACCAAACCCAGTTATGGTCCCTCCTTGATGTTTCGTTAAAAAATAAAGTGTGATGATGTTCATCCTCATCGTCATTACTGAAACCGTCATAAGTGTTCGAACTGCTTGGTGCCGCCGTAAAAATGCTTTGTGCGTTCGTATCACCCGTCGGTGTGGACATTTCCGCCACAAGTATCGGAGGCTCCTCAAAAATGATCAGAAAATAGGCATAAGTGGCTACACCAAAAAATTCAATTTCCTACAATTGAGCTTACAATCGCGTAACAATAAGGAATTAATGAGTGCGTTTTAATANAAGCAAAACTTGAATTCTCCATTACGTTTAATAAATAATAAATTTTCATTCAGAAATTTACGAAACGTTTTTTTTTCGCCAAAAAATTTTAGTACGTAGTCTCTGCTTTTTACTTATTAAAAAATTTGGCTTATTTCCAAGAAAAAATCCCAAATTTTATGTCATTAAACATTTTCGTAATATGATCATCGAGGCGATAAACTTACATTTTCCATCTTCGCTAATCCCGAATGAAATAACTCATGAAATACAGCAGAAAAAAACGGCTCTAGAAATAATGAATCACTTAAGTTTTTTTTTCAGTAAAGGAGAAAAGTGGCAGAATTGCAGATACATAAAAATAATCTCTTTCCTTTCTCAAAAATTTTGAATTGTCCAAAGACTCGTCAAATATGCAAAATAAAAGCTCTTAAAAGGCGTCAAAAAGGGACTGCATCGGAGTTAATCGGAATCGAACAAACCTTTCATCATAATTTTCTTCCCTGTTCGCCTCAATTTTGCAGGAAGTGCTTTTATTTAATATCTATCAAACGAACCCCTCCCCCTCCCCATCCTCCAATCTCCCTCACTTCCATCCTATAAACAGCATAGCTCGCCACAACGGTCCTCTACGAACCGCACCATATACTAACCTTCATCGAAATGCCTCATAATTGAATACGTTTTTTACACGTTTTTTTGATGGATTGTTGCCACTAATGTAAACCATTCGCTCATATATGCAAATTATTGCAATTAGTCAGCAAAAGTGTTAAACAATTTGCATAGCTTAAAAAGTGAATTTTCTTGATCATCTCTTGAAAAAAAAAAGGAATCGTTTTTTCTCTACCTGATGTCAAAGGTAACTTAGATGTGTTAGTGATATCTAGCACATTTCGATATGCTGGGGAATAATAATGAATAATAAATAATAAATGAACAAATAAATGAATAAAC
>JAAVTS010004291.1:0-10696 GCA_022845575.1 Baylisascaris ailuri
GTTAAATGGCCATGTGTTATTATGATTGCAATCGTATAGAATGACCAAGAATGACCAATCAAATTCCCATAAATTCATACCCGCTTAATAAAGGTTTTCGATGATCCGTAGCACAATACCGACCTGTACAGCCTGTAATTGGCCATGGCTGAAAAAATTCATTCTATATTGGTGGTACAAAAAGTTTTCAGTGTCATCACAACTCTTGAATTAAGAATCAGTGAACAACATCACCACTAATAAGCCTCACAATAAAATCACCTGTGTAAGTTTTCAAAAGATAGAGCATAAAATATTGAAGGTAGATCAAAGTTTTAAGAACTTCCGAGGCAAAAAATACAAACAGCATTCATCATACCAAATGCTCTTAACGCTCTAAACCATCAATCGCTTCCATCAACTGCCAGTAAAGATATAATTTAAATCAGCAAAATTATACCACAACAATCGTTCAAAGAACAACTAAAATTAGATTGGCCGGTTCGTAAATGAATCCTTTTGAATATGAAACAAGTAAAATGGCTAATGGAGTTCGACTATAGGCCGGCCAAGTGAAAAAAAACAAGAAAAAAAAGAAACAAAAAAATAAGGAAAACAAAACAAAATAAAACATCACGAGAAATCTTCACGGTAAAAAAAAACCCCCTTGACCACCTCAAGTTTCTACTCCATTTCTTAAAAACTATTTTTTTCCCTTATAAACAAAAATAACGAGAACTCCATGCCCCAAATCGGATTTACCGTTTCTCTGATTTACTACCTGCAAGGAATACCGTCGAAGAAATTTTTAGTTATATTTCCAAGTCGTCTAATTTCTCAGAATTGCAAGAAGTGAAAATTAAAGAAAAATTTCATCATAATCCTTCCAGGGAATTTTTGAAGCGTTTTTATAACTCTCCCACTCATCACCGCTAAATTTTCTGCTCACTTCTCCTTACCGCTGGCACAGAGGAGAGGGAGGGAAGGAAAGATGGGCGGAGGGGGGGGGGATGGAGGGAAGGATGGTGGAAGGAGAGAGAGGGTGAGAAGAATGGAGGAGGGAGGGAAGGGGGGATATAGGTAAGGAAATGGGTAGGCAAGAATTATCGATCGGAGGTAAACGAACGAAAGGATGGCGCATTTCAGTGATGAAGAAATGTGTACCTCGTTTGCCAAAAAGTGACAGGCATACTGTAACACATGCTCGATTCTCCATTTTCTTGAAATCACGATCGCTAATCGCTGAACGGATTCGCTTTTTTACGCTAGCATTCAAACCTTCGGGGTCATAGCTTATCCAACGTTAATCAAATAAAACAAATAAAAAACTGCTGTGCGCAACTTTTTTAAACTTTTCCATCATCCTCTGCACTTTCATCCGGTTTCGGTTGCGTACCTCAAAAGAACAATAATGTTTCTTAGGTTAACCGTTTCGTTTTAAATGGAACATACAAGCAGACGAGGGAAATGAAGAGAATGACAGAGAGACAGAGAAAGGATGAGGAATGCGAAGACTGAACCTTAGATGCACAGAAAATACACCGATATTCGTTTCTGCACAAGATGATTCTAAATACAATTAATGAAGCAGCAGTCGAGGTCCTCACCATTCAAAACTTTCCAATGCAAAGCCCAATTCATTTGAGAAAAAAACTTTCTGAAAGTTCCATTAAATGTTTTGTTTTCGAGATCAATGTGTACTCATCACGAAACCATTCAAGAAACAGTAATAAACTGCTATAAAACGACCCTGAAAATGACAATAGAGCCATTCATTGTATTTAATACCTTTCATAAACCTTTACTGAATATCAAATATTTAAAAAAGGGTGCATTTCTTTGAAGCAATAAAACAATTACCACTAACATTGCTTTGTAGAGTTGAGCTCTGAAGTAGGCAGCAGGAGCGGTAGATCCGCTAAACGCATTCCTTTATAAGAGCCCAATCAGGAATACGCTGACTGGCTGGGAATTCGCGTAACCGCGAATGGCATCCTAAGCGTTCAGCTCCCGCATAACCCTGAAAATAATCTTGTGGTAGCTCATGAAAAAAGTGATGGTTTTTGAATGTAAAATAGAAACGGGAACAAATGCACGAAATGTAGTAGCACACAACAACTTTATATAACGAATCTAAAATAGTACTTTATGTGCATCTGAAATGTGCAACGTACAACGCTTAGAAATGTTATCTGCAATCAGTTCCTTATGCAAGAAGAGGAAAGAGAGGACTTCCTTCAATGTAAGGAACAAAAAGCAGGAAGCGGCATTCCTCTTTCCTTCTCTTCCATCTATTGCGTGCTGAGAAAACACTGGTAAACTTCTGAAGGCATAAGCACGCCGTGTGTCTTAACTATAGGATCTGAAATTCCTTTTCCTAAATCTACAAATGTGATTAGAACCACTCGATTAGGATCACTCATAATTTTCATTTTTCCCTCCAATATCCCATTCTCAGCAAGTGGCTTTTTCAAATGTGATTTCTCTTTCATGAACCAACTGCCACTCAAACAATTGCAAAACACAGAAGGCTGACCATTCGGTCAAAAAGGTCATCAAAAATAGCAATAAGTTGAAAGATTAAAACGCCTACTCGATCCAAGCCTTTTCCCATTCTCGTGTTTCCATGCACAACGAAGGCGTTATAGAAGTGAGCATATCGCTAGGCATCAGATTCGTCAAAGATTACTGAAAAGAACTGCAACATTTTTCTGAAGGTTGAAGTTTAAGCTATCAGTATTGTAAAAAGAGAAAAACGAAGCAAAAATATCGCTAAAAGCACCCGAGACCTTCTATTCCCAAAAATTTTAATTGAAGAATGAGTGAATTTGTAGTTATCTAATCGACGTACCAATCCCGATGCAAAGTAAGCAACGAGGAGTCGTTTCCGTAGCGAATTCGATATAATAACCTCAGGTCATAGAAATTCATCATCCGTAAGTTTTATCCAGAATATTGGCTGCTGGCTTTCTTAGTTGATAAGTATAAATGACTGCCTTAGTAATGATTACTTTTACCCACCTCAAAACTAAGAATCTAAACTAGGAATCATCAGATTTGCCACAGACATTCTCTCCTCCCCCCTCCCCCCCCCCCTGAAGATCAGTTCCCACCAAAACCTACTTTGTACAAAGAAGTATTTATTCGAATAATCTTCTGGAACCTATTGTCACGCTGTAGTAGTGAGCACTGTTTTTGCATTATTGGACTTGCTGTAAGAAGCAGTCACTCAACTCCAATCTTTGAGAACATTAAGACGGCAATATTCATTAATCCATAACTGCCGCTTTTCACATACACAGACGAACTTTCACTTTAGATGGTGAGTGATTATGGGGCATTGATGCGTCTAAACAAATTTCATGCAATCCCTCAAAAATGTTGTGTCTACTCAGCTTTGATTAGTTCCTTCTTCCGAAAAGATTTTCTTTATGCAAAGGAATTACTCAGACAGAAATCTGTGCATAACCGATGATCAAAATAATGCAAACATAAAAATGCACAATTCCCGTAACAACTCGTCATTATCAGCTTTCTTCCACAGGAAAAAAGGCCGGCTAAAAAGAGGTTAAAAACCCATAAAAATCCGTGGAATACCACCTAGGTATCGCTGCGTTTTCAGCACTGCCAATAGCTTTTCGATAGACGGAAACGAGAATACCTTCAATAAAAACGTCCATTCAGGAATGTCTTTTTACAGTAATCTGCAGAATAACATCCCTCTGAACAGACAGTAATAGCGTGTTGTAGTATGACTAGATATGGTTTTCCTCCTTATGCACCCTCCCCAACAAACAGCCGCTGCAAGCAACATTGATCACTGAACGTTATGGTGCCCAACTCGTATCAATCCCTTTTACAGTAGCTCCATTAGCTTCAACGCTCTTCCAAGTACAGCTAGAACAATGCAAATCGAGCGGTAAAATAGTGATTATGATCTCAAGCTTGCGTATTAATAAATATATGGAAGGCGCCTCATACACTCACAAAACAACTCAAATATTTTACCGAATGAACCAAAAATGTTAGTGATATCTGAAATGCTTTTCGTCAAAAAAAAAAAAAAAAAAAAAAAATAGGGAGAACAAATTTCGTCAAATATCCGTGCATAAAGCTGAAAAAAAAATATCCGCGCATAAAGCTGAAAAAAAAGAAAAAAATATCCGTGCATAAAGCTGAAAAAAAAGGAAAAAATATCCGTGTATCAAGCTGAAAAAAAAAGAAAAAAATATCCATGCATAAAGCTGAAAAAAAAGAAAAAAATATCCGTGCATAAAGCTGAAATTAAACCTCCGAGAAAGGAATACAAAAATTTTGACCATCACGCACACAGCACGCTATTCAAAGAGAAAAGAAAAAAAATCTAACTATGTTGTCGCAAAACCAATTCAGTCGTTCCATTGATAATTGCGCATTGTAGATCGCCAGCCATTTGAACGAGATGTGAATATCCTCTATGAAGGCTGAAATATTTTACTTCAGAAGAGAAATAAACGATGAATAGATTAAATTACATAAAACTGCTGTAATAGCCACTTGTTAATGCACTTAACAACAGGTATAATGAAGACAGATATTGGTTAGAAAACTTCATTCCCAACAAAGCTCCGAGGTCATAAATACTGCAACAATTTAGACAGGGTTCGTGAAGAAGAAAGAGAAGGAATACCCATTGGAAATGGGGATGAAGGGGTCACTACCATACCCCCCCTCCCCCCAACAAAAAAAAACTGCGAAGGTGGAGAGGGGAAGCAGAGCTATAAGAATCTTTCACTAAATGTTTGTTCAGTAATTACGTGGTTCGCGAAGTCGTGGGAGGAATTATGGATGAAATATTTAACACACTCGTTTGGCTGATATGACTTCTATGCAAGTGCAAAACAACAGTGACATCTAAATATAAAATTAGAAACGCTTTCAAATAAGATCACTCGATTCGATGTGTCACTTAATTGCGCCCTACAAACAATATGCTCAGTCTTTAAACATCACCATTACAGTAACACTTAAAACCGACTGCTTTGCGAGATTAAATTATTGCATTTTTTATTCCTTATTTAGGAAGAAAATAAACACAAATAAGGAATGTGAACAACAACTGCATACACCGCAAATTGTAAGAATAAAGGGAAACTCATTAAAACACGGTGAACAGTTCAACTATAGTGCGATGTGACCTCAAAGAAGAAATAAAGGCGACCGGTTGCGTACGAAGCGTCGCGAATATGGCAACGAAGGGAATGAACTTTTAGATATAAGGCGTTCGTATTAACGCCGCCTGTTCGTATAATGCGCATTTATCATGCATATATAATGTATCTCGTCTCGCACCATACATTAAACATTTATTAATAAAGAATTACAACGTACTGCTGAATGCAAAACGAAATCACATTGATATGGATGAGTTTCCCATTGTTGAATAAACGCATATTCACCAATCACTTTATTCAGCTATCTATCACGATCAGCATAGAGTATTACAAATGTGGAGAAACATACGATTAGGAAATAAAGAAAGGAAAAAGAAAATAAACGATGATAGCACACACATCTATGAAAGAAAGAAACCCAAACGAATGGGTATACAATGGATCACCAGCTGAGGAAACAGAGACGCTTGCGCGTTGCATGAGTGCTGCGCAGCGTCCGAGTCGTTCGCCGTGCACTGGTGGTCGCCAGCGAGAGATAGGAGCAGCCAACTGCAGAGCGCCAAACAGAACAGCTCAATTAAAGGATTTTTGTTGGCTTGGTGAGTGTGTGCTAAAGGAATCTCGAGAATGTATTGCTCGAGCACTGCACTTAATGGTCATNATCATTGTTTGGTTGTACATCGCAAACTGCCTGCACTGCTGTGCCCCAAAGTAAATTCGAAGACCCTCAACGAGCTCATGCTTCGTGTTCTATCACAACAACCACCTACATTCACCACATGATGGAAGTAGCTACTAACAAAAACTAAGGCACACAGGTATGCAACGAACTGATCTGCACCAACTGATCGAATGCACATGTGTTTCAGCCAATACCGCCCACAACAGAATCACTTCCGTTTCTGTTCGCATAGGGCATTCGATATGCGGACAAACATGAGTTGTTGCATTCCACTCAGTGCACCGTGCTGCCCTTATTGCTTCACAATGACAAGCACACCAATAGGGCGACAAAGATTTCCCGAACGCCAGATCACTTACCGCAAGAAGTATCAGCCGATGAACGCATAAAACATGCAACTGTTCACAGCTTTCCGCTTCCTTCACGATTCTTGTCAAGAGATAATTGAAAACACAAATACACACAACTACCACAGCAAAACTCTTCGCAAACTGTGCTGGCGCTACATCCTGTCCCATACGTTCCAACAGAGAATATATTTCGCTCTTGGTAAGCGAAAAGGGAAAGCGCAACGGATAAAGAAGCATCTTAGTTGCACGGTGCCTCTCGAACGAAGCAAAAAAGAGAGCTTTCAGCGTTCCAAATCGCATTCCAAACAAGCTCACATCGAATACGACAAAGCGAAAGCATTACATTCTATGCAAGTTGATTTCTCATCGACGTGAACGTGCAGCCTTGACGGGAATATCGTTGAGCTTCCCGAGTTGTCTTCCCTTCACATGACTGAAATGCGTTATATCAGTTTGTTGTCTCATGAACGATGAACATTTCGACAAATATGGCCATCGGATCAGCAATCGGAAATCAAGTCGCGCTTAGCTCCCTCAACCTACGAACATCGGCAAAGCGCAATAAGGTTCGAAAGGCTTATTTATTACTGTCGAAACCATCACATAAAGAGTAGAAAAAAAACGTAAAGAAGGACTTAAAAAGGATATAAGATTAATAAGAAAAAGAAGGAAAAGAAGAAGAAAAGGAATTATAAGTTAGTCATAGCAAGAGTGTCGAAAGGGACAATAATTCATGCGAATGGATCAATGCGAAAAAAACTGAAGTAAGAGGCAAGAAAGAACCAAAAATCTGACACGAGAAGCGCACAAAATGAGTGCTTTAGGGCACAAGGTACAGGGTGCACTGTCAGTGGTGTGATCACCAATGCGGCCTACGCATACAACATCTGCACGCCAGCACAACCCAATAACCAAACCAATCGATCTCAGACAACTGGCACCAACGAAATAGCCAGTGCATCGAGAAATTCAAATTGCAATCAGAAAACTGCAAACTGAAACACCATCAAAACCCCCGATGTGCCTGATGAGCATTTCAAATTGCCATAGCAAATTTTAGGGTGGGCTGAAAATGTTCAGAGGGTGATTACATTGAAAAAAAAGAGATATGAAACGAATATGCAAATTCAGCATTAAAAGTTGGATAAGCAAATTATAGAGATGACGACATAACACTGCAACAGACGGTGCGGAATATTCTAAGTTGATGTATTCATGCATATTGCAATATAGGACGAGGAAGTAAAAAAAGAAGTCACCTCAACTAGAAATGCATCGAAATACACCACAACGTACGAATACGTTTAACTTTTTAGTGGGCCTATAAAGAGAGCAAAGTGCACGAAAACCGGGTGAAGAAATAGCATCGGTAGTGGCAAGAGATAAAGAGGATGCGAAATGCCACCAACTCTAGCCACGCGAACGCTCTTTCTTGCACCATCTGACGCAATAACTTTTCACTGCACTAACACCTGATATTCGGTAAACCAGATCTACGACCAATCGTTACCCTATGGTACGATTATTGTGAAGCACACGCACATGTGACGAAGTAGGACTGCAAGCAGCGCGATGAAGCGCTAGATGGAAAACCCCTTATGCCATCGCGCTATAGCGTAGAACTGAAAACCCAAATCGTTCGCTCTCGTCGAAGCCAAATATCATCTAAAGCTAACAACGCCATCAGATAGTAACCAAACTGTACCAACTAGGCATGTGCCCGCCAACTACATTTTACTAAATACACATATTCATACTGCATATTAACGACTCATGGCTCTTTGTGAGTGCCTGATGATGACATGCATATAGCGTGGTACTTGCCTCAAACCATTCCAGCACTGCTCACAAACCATTCATTGCTCATCGACGTGCAAAGCATTCAGCATAAACTACGACAAGAACACAACAAAAAACGGAACGATTAAATTTGAGTTTCATATGTGCCAATAGTGCGGGCTGAGGTGAAGCGTTTTCGACACACCCTTACCCAGTTCACTGCCAGTCAGGTGGGTATATGTTTTCAAACGAAACCATTTCCTGCATATGCTACTGAGCTTTCTGTTTTACTGCTTAACTATTTTCGTATGGTTATTTCATGTTCTAAAAGCAACAACCATCGCTCTTATTAGTAAGCTCTTTATACCCAAATTATTAACTAATGTGTTGCCTTGAAATAAATACACTTCAAAAAACTTCCTTTCAACATTCGTTATACTGAAGTAGCCTCCTTGATCTGTACTAGATAACACTCTATATATCGACCTCATGCCAGCAAAAGAAAACCGAATACACTGATTTCNTGCTCATCGACGTGCAAAGCATTCAGCATAAACTACGACAAGAACACAACAAAAAACGGAACGATTAAATTTGAGTTTCATATGTGCCAATAGTGCGGGCTGAGGTGAAGCGTTTTCGACACACCCTTACCCAGTTCACTGCCAGTCAGGTGGGTATATGTTTTCAAACGAAACCATTTCCTGCATATGCTACTGAGCTTTCTGTTTTACTGCTTAACTATTTTCGTATGGTTATTTCATGTTCTAAAAGCAACAACCATCGCTCTTATTAGTAAGCTCTTTATACCCAAATTATTAACTAATGTGTTGCCTTGAAATAAATACACTTCAAAAAACTTCCTTTCAACATTCGTTATACTGAAGTAGCCTCCTTGATCTGTACTAGATAACACTCTATATATCGACCTCATGCCAGCAAAAGAAAACCGAATACACTGATTTCTCATCTAATAATTTGCATCATATGCTCTAATCGAATGAAACTCATCCCCCTAATCACCGCTGCAAATAAACTCAAGAGAACAAAGTTTCTGTCTTCGATTGTCCCTCATGAAAGTACCTTAAAATGAGCAATTCTGAATCCACCTTGTAAGGTTAATCAAATAACTCAATAAAGCATAGCAAAATTTCATATTATACTGACGTGAATGCATATATTTAGAGAAGAGGTGAGAGTTAAAAAGAGTAGAGGAACGAGAGAACGAATGGAGCAGGAGGAATGAAAACTTACCCAATTGCTCATAAACGTAAGCGTCCACTTTCGGTGCATGTTTCGCCCAACCTGCACATCGCATCGTGGAATTGCTCACGAAGCATTTCAACCTAGAATCAACTCATTCAACATCATAAACAAATAATAATGCTTCATTTATTTTACTATTTCAAATTACTCAAAGAAGAAAATATTCAATTATTCCAAAGTTTATGAACTTATTTACACTTTTAATTAAATTTATCAAATTTTCATCAATCGTAAAAATTCGAAAACATTAACGACAATAAACGATATCATCCAACAAATAGTAAATAAAAAAAAAACAAGTGGATAAGAAAAAAAAACAATGATTAGAAGAATATTCCCATAAAAATTGATTTATGTTAGTAAAACCTTTCGCTACAAATAACGCAAATGCATCTGACATAATTTGAAGCCTAGTAGAAGCTATTGTCCTGGGTGTGAAATATCATTCGGAATGTTTACTCACAAATAACAAGGAGTGAGCAGGTGGGTGGGGAGAGGGGATGAAGGGCAAAAACGTAACGGAAAACCCAATGACGAACTGAATGTACAAAAATATCGAAAATATAACGCATATTGGTTGGATGATACATATCAGTCAAAAATTTCGCTCATTATTCGTAAAAATATCAAAAGAACTAGATTTGCAGGTGATGAACTTATTTAGGTGAACTTGAAGGTGATGAACTTCATACCATTTGTATGAAGAAATAGTATGAAGGAGCTAAATCTAGAATAGGAACTCTCATATGTGGAAATAAAACTCGAAAATGAGATAAGAACCTCTTCAGTAAACATTGTCATACGAATCTCGAAAAACAAAACATGTTGACGACAACTGAGCAATGCAAACATTATTGTGCAGAAAGGGTGATAAAAATACATCTTAAATTTCTATACTTGTGATTTGTTCGCCTCAACCCAAATTAACATAAGTACATAGAGGGAAATGAAATGAATCGGATGAACAAGTGCATCAATAGAATACTTTCGATACATGAGTGCCTTCGAGATGAACGAAACGTAATAGGTCGAACACTGAACACGTTCCCAGTGGGAAATTAATGGGCTCGCTATCAGCAACAACAAGCAATGCTCGTACGCATACAAACGAACGCTTGAGGATACCGCCTCTACTCCAACCTATGAAAATATTAGAACTTCACCTCGCATCACCCAACAATACAATTCCTCTTGTACTACCGCATCGATTGTTGCTTTATCGCTTAGGAACACAATGAGCGTATTATGGAGGTATAAATTTATATCTGTCTTATTGCCGAGACATCGATGTTTCTGAAACAGCAAAGACTAAAACAACGTACGTTAAGTTGCTTGAAGACAGAAGCTGAGTAGACCAGCTGCAAAGGACGGATTTTGATGCACACAACACAAACTCACTCTCGTTTGGTGTTTCTACTTTCGCGCCCTTATGTACATATCCATGTTGCACAAAAACGCAAACACTATATCGAACAAACAAAAATACA
>JAAVTS010004292.1:0-13928 GCA_022845575.1 Baylisascaris ailuri
AAAACTCACTCAACTTAGAAGCTTTTGTTTAATTACAGATCTAGAAGGAGCAAGCTCCATTGAACATCACGAAGTTCAGAAGACTGTACAAATTAATTTCGAAAAGGAAAATTTTTGGCGCACTAAAAACTTTCAAAAAAGTGCTTCGGGAAAACATCTCTATAAAAACAGCTAATTCCACCTATAAACAATAGCGAAATGCCTTAGAAAAACTCAAAGGCCGAAAAAAAGAAACCGCAAAACAGGAGTGTTGTTTTTGCATATCTTCATTCATCGATACACCCTCTTTAACGTAATCGAATTTCCTCAGGCTAGAGATAGCGCCTCAGTGTTTCCTTGAGGATCTTCCTTGAGGCTTTTTAACGGAACTTTCTACTCCGATAACATTCCAGTAATATTCTCCTAACCCCCACAGCATCTTCGAACAAAGTAAACGAAAATCCCCACAATTCACCTTCTCCTGTGTTATTTTCGCATTAAAAACACATTACTTTATCGAGTTATCATCTCTCTATATGGGGTGGAAGGGGAGCGGTGGGTAGGGGCAAAGGGGTGGAGAAGAAGACGATTCTATCATAACTACCCAGCATGTTTTATATTTCTTCCACAAACAACAACTTTTTCGTTCTTTTGCACTCTTTTTTATGTTCCGAACTATTTAAATCCTCTTAAAACTTCTCTGAAAAGAGAAGCTAAGCGGGTTAAATTTGCTTTATTTACCTCAACGAGGGTACTTCTTCGGGAACAATCGAAGATTCAAAGTGATAGCGAAAAGGTTATCAACCAGGAGAAGTTAGCTTTAATTTCAATGAAGCTCTTCTATTCTTACAAATTTGCATAATCAAAATTTTCTGGATAGAAAAAGTTTAGACAAAAATGCAAAAATTTAGCCTATTCAAGGAAGGAATGTCTGGAAAAAAGCGAAATAAAATAGACAACACATCGGGATTTAATGGACGACCTTAAATTCCTCACAGCGAAACTCGAAATACTCGGCACGTCAGCAGCCGATGATCACATATGCAAAGAATGAAGGATGCGAACAAGAGTGAACATCTCAAGAATGGGCGGTAAGAAAAGTGTTCAACGATAAGGACAGGTGTGCGGATCGACCCATCTGCTATTCGTTACCTCTACGGGGGGTGTTGAGCCGCACATCTAAGTGCCACAATGCATGATCTTGATCCCCAGGTGGTCACATGTTTTGCTCATCCCCACCCATTTAGTAACTCTCTAATGCCGCCGCCATTCATAGAAAATCATTCAATGTTCACTTCAACTGACAGAAGGCCATAATAGCAACACAACGTAGCTCCACCACATACAAAAACACTACAACTCCCTTAGAGCAGCGTTTGCTAGACGACTGGTGAAGCCAATTAGCAGATCATAGACAAACAAAATGAAGCACTACGGTAATTTTAACGCTACTGTAATCTCCCTTAATATTTTAACCCCTTCCCGACTTTCCCCTTGAGCGCAACAATGCTGAATCGACTAGTCAGTATCTGACGACGCACTTAAGCCCTAAATTTTATGCAGTCTAACAACTTTTTCTTCTAAGTGACGATACGAAGATACATTTATTCATATTGAGGGCTTTGTTGATTAAAGTTAAAGTAAATTAGTATATTATTAGCACGTCATATGCACAATGTTTGCAAGTTTTCGTTATATTCGATACTATTTTTCAAGCTTGTTTAGTGATAGTGAAGAGTGCTCCAACTTCAATGAAATCTTTTCAGCACAACTAAAACTTTGTGCATTCAAACTAAAATTCTTTGCATTCAAATAAAAATCACTGCCAACATAGTCGTACACTGAAGAATTACAAACAGCAACTAAGATGGGGGGGGGGGGGGGGGATTTTCTTAAAACGGAATTAAGCCTCGGTGAGTTATAATTGAAAGAAAGCAAGGACAAAATGAAATGTTTGGATTTTGATGAGAAGATGAGTGAAACACAAAGCAAAAAAAATAAAAAAAAAAAATGAGAAAAGTTGAACTATAATTCTTCATTTTAGAGCGATTCCCCTCCAAATTTTTACTCACAAATCATTCTTTAATAAATTGGAAGAGTTTCGTAATCCGAGGCAAAGCTAAACTACAACTTTTTCTTAGCATCATTGCCATTCTAGGAATAATACCATTAGATCCCACTGATGAAACCGATATTGATATTTTCATGAATTAATTTTGGTGTTATAAAAAATTTTCAAGTAAGTACCAATGCACTAAAACGATTTCCACAAATGTTATTTGTATTGAATTATAAAGATTCAGATGCACAAGCCGTTAAATTCTTGATTAACGGTTATCAGCCATTTTCAGCAATCTGCTTCTGAATCCATAAAAAGGATTCATTAACGAGACTGGTAGATCGATCAAGATAATGAGTATAATTGACCAATGAGCGGTAAAGTCAAATAGAGAAAACGATGAAATTCGTCGAATAACGTCGAAAATATGGAATCTACTCTCATCCAAACATATAAACGGCACTATTAACGATTGCCATCGTCGTTGATTGCAAACATTAACGCAACTGAAATATTCTCAACGATGAGATCAAAGAATTTTGAAGGAAACGATATGAAACAATTTAAATTTGAAGGAAATTTACATATCGTAAAAGGATAGAATACCAAAAAATTGCAAAAAATATTTTTTTAAAGACAATTGAAATAAATCAAATAAAACTATTATTTCCTTGTCACATGAAAAAGCCATTATAGAGCTCGCTTTTACTTCAGTATATTCAGTTGCTTAAAGAGACGGAAAATCTACCTTCGATAGTATTCTACTATTACCGACTTGCTGGTTTTTTAAAGTTCCAAAAAACAGATCAATTGGTTTCTTTAATGACCGGAAAAAAACAAACGTGGAAATTCTGAGCAAATAGAGAAAACAGAAGGATATTCAGTTCAAAATAGCAATAAAAGAAAAAAGGACCAGCGATGTATCGGTAAAATCATTTTAACGGAATAAGGTACGCGTCAACACTAAGGTTAGGAGGTTTTCGAATGTAATCTAAGCAATCGTTGCATTGAAACTTCTTCCTTAAACAACGGAAAATGAAATTTTTTACCTTCAGTCTTTGAAGAACCATATGACGGTTACTACAAGAGGTCTCCGAACACTGGATTAAAAATCAGGCAGTCTATGAACTCAGATGTTTAGAAAAGAATGACCTTTTATGCTCTAACCTTATAAGCTCTGTCAAGTAGGGTGGTCAGAGAAGTGTAGCCTTAAACACTCAGTGAAGTAAGCTCTTCCTAGAAACTACGAAGTTAGATGCATAGGAAAAAGTGAATTTATAAAGCGTGACCTTATATGATTTACGAAATTAGGTGTTAAGAGAAGCGCGAAAACCCTAACCTTAAACGCTCAGAAACTTCAGCGTGAAAAAACTTTTCCAGTTTGTCATAGGTCGCAACGCAATGCCACTTCAAAGTATACCAGTGAAAATTTTGTCCTACATTTTTTTTTTTTTTATGAAATATTTTATGCAAAATATTTCTCAATGATTAAAGAGTTTTTTCATATTTTCCTTGAAATTATCCACCCACATTTAAATTGCTGACGATTTTGAGTGACTTCATTGAAGAGAAGTGCAAAGAGTCTGAAAGAAGTACCTTCCCTATCGCATTTCTTTTCTCTTTTGTTTCCATCATAACTTTTCGCTTAGTCATATGGGACATTTTAATCAACGAGAACAAAGTAGAATTAATCAACGATCAACCAAAAAGATCCCTACAGGAGGAATCAAACGATGGATGAATTCGGAGTCCGATTCCCTAAGAATTACATTTCCATACTTAAATAAAAGTAAGAATGCCAATCTCCCAATATTTACGAAATGGGATATAAATCTTATGGCAATGCGGCTCTCGAGAATCATTCATCATTGCTTACAACCAAGACATTGAGCATATGAGGATCAAATAGTGATGTTAATCAAGAAATTATGCAATTAATTAGGTCTTGAAGTGTTCATTGAGTTGTAAAGTGATATACCGAAATACACACCTGAGTGCATCTGAATGTATGAAACAAACAAACGATGATACATTCTCACGCTTTTACTACGCAATGCACTAAACAAATCATCAAAACACCAATGGAAAGTAGATTCAAGAGGGGATACAATTCTCAACGATGTGGTGGTCTTCTAATCTCTATAAATATTTTGTAGGAATACCAATACGTTCCTATGTAAACAAATAAGGTGCTCCTGTTTTACGATAGATATCCTATGCAATAACAAAAATATAACTTCCCATATAAATGAGACTGCAAACAGATGAAAAAAAGGATTAGAGATGATGGCTCTAAAAGGCTATATTTCATAATCGAAGATGTGACAGGCACAAATTCAGAAAAAAAAAAACCCTATTATTTGAACAGAAAAATGCGTGACAATTTCAAAGGAAATTCTGAGAAATGGAATTTTTATGCCATAACTTCAATTCTAACTTATAGGCAGTTGCAAATTCTTTCTTCTTTATTTTTTTAAAGGAAAGCAGAAGCAATAAAATATAGCTTCAAAACGAACCAAAATGACAAGGGAAATAACTCCGACATAAAGCAATAGTTCAAGAATGTATGTAATTATGGGATGAGGCACCCAATAAGAGTTCGAAATGAAGCGATGGTTTGAAAAAGGCGAATTTAGAATATCCAATCATGCAAGTGAATGGTCTGCAATAACTCAGACTACGCCGCTGAGCGACGCAACAGAAAAAAAAAAAATATTGAAACTGTACCTAAAAAGGCAAGAATATGAATAATCTCATTCAGCTCTTTCTTGAAACATCATCAGCTTTAAACTTTCCCTTTTGTCCTCTTCAAAGCTTCCTTTTGCTTCTAATTTTCAGACAAGAGCCACAGAAAAGCAATAAACGCTGCAGACCACATACGATCGGAGTAAGAGCATCGAAAGTTCAATTGGAAAACTGCTTTTCGCCTTTAAAAAAATTATGAAATTTGTCTCCAATTCTTCGTGGAAAAGTTTCTTGGACTATCCTAAGAGATGTTCTAGTTCAAAGTGATTATAGATGGAAATATTTGAGCAAAGAACATTAGCATAATTTTGTTAGTGAACACCAAATTTCCATACAGAAAAACTTTTCAACGCAAAAAGATCAAAGTCTTTCTCACGATAGGTCGATCGAAAAATTGTTTAAAATAATATGGATAATCTGCACGAAGGATTTCAAATAATCGAAAATGATTGAGAATTTTTCAAGTAAGACATAAAGATTTAAACTGGGAAATCTTTTGGGTGAGGCAAGTAAATTGCAAATGAGAAAAAAAGGAAAAGGGAAAGGTGAAAAGATGCGAATTTTTTAAAATTCTTTTGCATAAAACAAGCCGAATTAATGTGTAGGCAATATGAAAGTCAGTGATTCGAAAGAATTTTAAAATGAGTAAAGTAAGCTGAATTTCCTCGGAAGTAAACAACTGACTATCAATTGCGAAGAGTTTCCAAGAAAAGATAAGCGAAACGGATCGATATTTGTAAAAAAACAAAATCGAAGATTTGCAGAATTAGATTAATGAAACAAAGAGATGATCATGCAGATAATATCAACAAAACTACAAACAAACTTTGAAAGTGAGGCAAATGAAATAATCTTTTAAAAAAATTTTTTTTTCATTGCAATTTGCTAATTTTTTGTGAGGTTTTCATTGCTAAACGATACGAGAAGCAGAATAAAGGCAGCTGAAAATTTCATGATTTATTGTGGCTATCGTTCAAAATTTTCGATTGCTCTAATTCATCAAACTCGTGTCATCAGCAATGGCAAGTGGATACGCCAAGAATATTTTATGGAAGATATTGCAAATGCCTCTTGAAGCTTTGAATATTTAGGCCGCCTCGCAAAATAATCGTTGGAAATGCTTTATCGATTATTGGAAATTTATAGATAATTATAGAAATAATAATAACTAAGCGCAACAGAAAAAAAAAAGATCAGATATTCGGCGATACGTTGGTTTTATACACAAAAACAAAAAAAAAAAAAATTATTCTAAAAAATAAAGAAAAACAAAGAAATTATCATAATCGGCTTTAGTCCCTCATATATAAGGGGAAGAATTTGTAAGAAAACTTCAACTAATTAACGCTTGCCAATACTATCAATTTTACATCTTATGAGCTCGCCCACGAGTTGGAGTGCAGTCCGCGATGATATTAATTGAGTTTCAGCAGCTGCCTTCCGGCATTTGAACGCCATCAAACTGATGCTCGCTTTCATCCATCGCAATCGAAGGTCATAAAGGCAACTGTTGATGGCCGCTTCTTGCGCCCGAAGGTTTTTAGGATATTTTAGGATATCCTACTATTTTATTTTAGGATAGAGGCTCAAAGATGAGAAAGATTTAAACGACCTTATGATAGCCAAGCTATCCCCTTGCCATCTCAGCCAATACCTTCTCTTTTCTCAAGGATAGCGAAACCTCCACATTTAAATCATGTCAAAATAATGGTTAAAAAAGGTTGCCTATGCAATCTTCTATCACCTTACGTGGATATCATATTTGAAGACTCATTAGTGCAATGCAATCTTCAATCATTTTATCGCCATTAATTTTTACACCTGTTCCCTCTAATCATCTCCTTCTTCTTGTTTCATCTTCATTTCTCTCTCTTTCATTCATTCTCTATACTCTCTCGATTGTTCATAAATCTTGATAAAAATGACAAACAAAAGCACGATGAGCAATTATTGAAATGATTGCTGGAGTGCATAATGCCGCAATATGGACAAGATATAATCGCTATGCAATCGAACGCAATAAAAAATTAGAATAACGCAATCTTGTCTAATGAGAGTCAATAACTATACATCGACAACAAGACCCCCCATCTATTATGCGTTCGCTGATTGTTCACAACTCATATTTTAGGAGATAGGGATCAACGAAACGAAACGAATTCAGCTAGTAAGAAAGAAGCATCTATCTTGAAATTAAGACAAAAAAACAAGCAAAAAAGTAGGAAATGAAGGAAGATGAAAAACGGATAGGTGACAGGAAGATAGGCGACGGAAAAAAGTAATCTAGTAAAGGTAGTAAAAGGCAGACATACGAGTAAAGCAGCAGAATATTTTGAAAAGTATATCAAACAGACAATTCAAATATCTCAAAGCCATACAAGTTCAGATCAAATGAATGAATGCTGATCTTTATCAATGATGGGAGATAGATGCAATGATGGAAAAGATTAACATATTAACAAATAGAAATGAAGAGTTATAAAAAACAATCTAAAGACGAATATACAAGAGAAATAAAGGAATGATGAGACATCAAATAAAAAGAAGAAATAAAAAATCCTAATATGTGAAAAGGTGGAAAAAGAAAACATCCAAGAAGGCAGATAAAAGATTTTGGAAAAGAAGTGAAGATAAAATAAGATGGCTGTAAAAGATCTCTCAAAATGAGCTATGGAAAATACGAGAATGAGATATTAAAAGTGATTCCTATCAGAAGTGTTAAAAGTCAGATAAGCATGATAAAAAAGCACATGTTGTGCCAACTCCTCTCGCACGGATAGCCAATTTGTTTTTCCATTGCAGCTACTTTCCAAAGTTTTGGGCGTTTCAAAGTATAGGAAGAGCATGGCGATTATACGCTGATTTATGCGCATTTTCCAATCCAATTCGTGTAGAATGAAAATTCAGCATAATCGCATAATGCGCGCAATCGTTTAACGTATTAAAGTTGGCCCTAACTCTTTTCACTAATCAAACTCGAAATTGTTAATGAAAGTTAGCCTATAATGGTGAATATTGTGAAAATCTTCATAAACAGTCGCTGATATGACCAGCTATTAAAGCGTTAAGAAAATAAAAATTTATAATAACGCATAAAAGAGCAAAGTACAAACCATAGGCACTGTTGATTTAAAAAAATAATAATAATGAAAGATATAACCTCTCCATACAACAATGGATTTTGAACAGTTACACAATTTCAGATGCTTCTTCCTAAATACAGAAGAATATCGGTATAGAAGTATTCCTCATCTCACAGAAGAAAAGCAATCAGATGATAAGAAGATAAAAAGCTGCTGTAGATTAGGTAATTAAAGGTATGAGGAAATGTTTGTGGGAAACCCGATTGTAATCATAGATGAAAACAATGAAATTCCATTAACAAAAGAAAAGATACTCCGAATAAATGACTCACCAATTTCAGTTCGGGAACTCCTCGACTTAACGTCCATTCTTGGCTATTCACGAAAGCATCTGAAAACAACCAAAATTAAAGCGATACGGTAATAAACCTTCCACTACTATGAAAATAAAACAGAAACCTTTTATTGCTGCTAGCTGTCCTGTGTCAATTATAAACCTATCACATACCTTTTTCGGTAAGAGGTATTACTAATAAATACTCTACTATAGAAGTCACTTATATTATGAGCGGAAATAAAATTCTGCAAAATTTTTGAACAGTAAAGTAAAGGAAAAAAGCGCTTCAACGCATATGGCTATTATATTTTAACCCATAACAGTTGTTCTCTTAGTTAGAACGGCGTCACAATGGTTCCGGTCAATCAAAAAAAGAAACAACTGTCGCACATACACTCGCTTTACAGGGCAATCTATCCTCTCTGGTCAATCAAACCGCGTATAACCACAACTTTCAAACTCTGCCATGAATGTTATTTATTTTTCAACACGAATCTAGCCAATGCTCCAGTTTTAGCACCACCTCAGGTTACTCACACTAACTTATTTTCTTGCGTGAATGAGCTAATTCAATCTTATCGCAGCAGCAGCAAATAGTAGCATAGACAGCTCATTAATGAATTACAACCACACGTCTTGCGTCATCCCTCACTTAAGATTTTTATTTAAAATCTCAACGATCAAAATACATTAGATTACAAAGCAAATAAGCACACATCTGTGCAGAAACCATGTAGGACTGAGCATAAATTCTTTAAATTCAATTTAATAAGGCAATAAAGGGTTTTCAGAATTTTTAAATGATGAACACATAACAATATTCAATGCCCAATGAAGCACAGCCAGAATATACGTCCAATACAAACCATTAATATAACTGCTATGCAACGTGCGTGAACCTGTTCTTCCTGCATATTGAATAGTCTTTGCCTCAGGTAAGAGGCTTACAAATGAGAGCACTCGCACAGATGGTTGCTTTGAATGTCTTCTTGTTGATAAAGGAGTTCTAATACGCATTTTATCTAATGGACAACGACACGGAAGACGAAACGTCGAATCGCAACTTGGTGTACGGTAGTAGCCATTGCCTGAACGTTCTTGTGGCTTCATTTTAATCGGGGTACGGTAGCCATTTTCTTTCTCTTTTGATTTCCTATTGAAGAGCTCTCGAAAGAGTGCTCCACGATGAATGTTTCCTTTGGCGGAAGAGTTGCGTGATGACGCCGCAAACGCTTTAATATTCCCTTCCGTATCCAGACCCGTACTATCATTTTTGAGTTCAAAGAGATCGCCGTCATCTGCAGTGAGATTCAATCGAAATGTTGTTTTACATGCGCCAACAGATGAAATTCCAGCCGCACATATATCACTTGCGATCAATCCAGGTAGAACTGCATATGAGGCCGATTTGCTCAATGAATATTCGCCTCGTCTACGTGGCATTCCACTGTGGTGGATATTGCAATACACCGCCCCTACCCCGCTATAGCACTAACGAATCCACTCTGAAATCCAAACATCTATAGTGTTGTCCATTCTGAAAATATTTCACCTTCGAACAGATCACATCTAACTGACGAAAAATGGCAAATCAACAACACTGAGATATACCTGACTGCCATCTAATATTTCATAACGCAATCAAACTGTAGGTTTCGACAGGAAGCAATACGATAATTCGTAAAATTCGATCAGCCCACGATTGCCCCATCTCTGATTAAAGCTTTTCAGGACAAACACGGTCGAATCAAATCGAAAGCGGTGCATTTTTCGACTATCACTCACTCGTCGCAAACCACTCAAAGAAGAAAAATGAGCTGATCGAATATTACGAAAAGGTAAACTATGATGTAGAAAATTACGTCTACATTAGCATCATGAATTTCCTCCGATGGTAACGGTTCAAGACTATTTCATGTGAACAAAATTGGCATTATTTGAGCCTATAGATCAATCTGAGCCTACAGATCAATCTGAGCCTATAGATCAATCTGAGCCTATAGATCAATCTGAGCCTATAGATCAACGCTGCAAACAAAAACATAGATCAAAACATTTACAGAAAGAAAAAAGACGAGCACTTGGATGTGTTGAAGAGAGATAAAAACGGCACAACGATTAAGTGACGCAGTTAGATTTGACTACATTCCAATATTACGAAACCATGCTTTATGTTTTCTATTCCTAATAGCGTTCAATATATTTTTTTTTCACTTAATAAGGCAGGTTGAAACGCATGTAACTGAAAATAGGCGGAAATGAATTCTTGATCATTAACCATCATAATCATTTCTCCAATCGCACTCAACACGCCATTCACTTGCATTATGTCATAATAAATGATAAAATATCAATAAACAATAAATAATAAGTTGACATTCTAAAGTGATCAAAGCCCTAAGCTCTCTCCTCTCTCTTTTTTTTTTCCGGATGCAACCGATGCGAAATATTGCCTGATCGGCTATTGAATACACTAAGCCTTCCAGCTATACTTTCGATTCAATAGCTCTCTTTGAAGCTGACGGATAAGCTTCAATCCTATGATCCTATGACGTCAATAACGATTGGAGAGGTAGAGGAATAACCAGAAGCAGATAGAAACAGAGCATAAGCGCACACTTACCATGAAGCGCCTTGCATTGCACAAACTCAGGTACGAATCATGAGTTGGTGCATGACCATGATTTCACTAGATCTTTCTTCCGCACTATAACCGAATGATTCAAACTTTAGACGTATAAAATCATAGCTCCCATAGAAAACATCAAGAAACTTCTTAAGAATCATCGCATTTAATCAAAGCATATTTTATATTTGGGATGCCTAGTTTTACTTACGTACTTCAAAACCCCATTAATTTAGGTTAGATGCGAAAGGCATAACTTACTATATAATGAAGCTAGTATCACAATTAAAGTAAGAAGCCATCTCATTAACACACTTTCAGATGCATCCATTCACCTCAAAAGAAAACCTCACAATCGTTTATATAAGTGTGCTCGAAACCCTCTTTATAGGTGAAGAAAATCCACAACGTTGTAAAAGAGATCAGTAAATACAAGCAGATAGAGATTTTGGACAGTAAGGTAAGAAAAAACAATATATATGAACAGATCCACTCCTTCTCCTCTCCTCAATTGTGGTCTTCAATTCGAAGACCTAATTCCAGCATCCAGTTGGAGATTATAATTTGGATGATAATTTATGCAATTTTTTCGAGGAATTTTATGAGCAGTGAAGTCATTGGGAATTTTGCCAATAGACTGGAATATGGAAGGAGAAATTTTATTCTACGAATATCCATTGTTGCAAAAATAGAAAATGCTGCTATTTTCTTCTTTCAGATCACTTCTCTAAGAAATTCTCAATGAAAAGTAAACATCAGATTCAGTAAGAATCTAAAAAGATACGAAATCATCTGAGAAGAAAGCAATTCAGCGTGAAACACAATAAAAAAAAAATCGGCTGAATCTAAATTCGCACAGCATGTTTGAATGCAAAGAGAAGGACGAATGCAAATAAGCCGGATATGGGAGTGACAGTGGAACGCAAGAGCACAATCACTGCAAACTACTTTAAAAAAAAAAACTTGCATTACTGCACCGATTCAAGCATCGCTTTTATACCCAACAAATAGCAAATATGATTCATTACATAGCAACTGCGTTTCAAAACTCTCGAAAAGAGAAAAAAGTACACTTAAAACATTAAAAAAAAAGTTAACTAGAATATACAAAAGCAAACCGTCCGCCATAAGCCAATATCTCAACGAATTGTTTCCTAGCCATCTTTCGTCTTAGTCCTACCTCATTCGTCAATTAATTTGGCCAACGAGGAAACAATTTAAATTCAGAAGTAGAAAGACAAAAATGTTTCAGATATGATCTTAGATAATATTTTAAGATACGCCCATATTAGTACCTGTCAACATTAAACATTTCAGTACGTAAACAATTACTCATTAAGTGATGACTCCTTGCAATTATTCATTTTTATTACTTCAAAAAATAGGAACCTTTCCTTCATGTAGACGAAAACCTTTCTTCCGGTTCACATCTTCGCATTTCATTTATTCCATTATTTAGAAAAAAATTCAATTATACTATTATTTACTGTTCGAAGTATCTCCAATACTGAGGTCAGTTTTTGAATTTTTTCCTAGAAATAGAAGACAAGAAAATAGACAACACCCATGTTTTGCTTCACATAATGGAAATAGACACTTGTCGAAATGCACCTTTAAGATTTGAGTAAAAGCATTGTTGCAGCACCAAATTAACTGCAGTGATATTGGGCAGAACGAGGATTAATGCACAAAGAGGAATATAGATTCCCTATGGAGACATTCAAACAGACTGATTGCTAACAAAATTGTTGCCTAAATTAGATCTTATTCACATTCATTCCCTCATTCTATGCAAAAATCTAGCACTAATTTTGCACTTTTTCAATCTTCAATGCTTTCTAGATCTCCTTTCATAATAACTAATAACGATGAAAAAATACTTAAATATTAAATAAATAAATGCAATATATATTCACTACTTCTCAAGCATTTTTATTTGCGATTTGCAATGCCAAATGCAATGGCCATAGGGCAATATCTTACCATCAACTACTGCTAAACATTCAACGAATATAGTTTGAAGAAGAAAGAAAATAGAATGGAAAACCGCAAGAATAATAAATCATCTTAGAAAATATGACACATCCCAGAATTCAAATGTTATTTTTTTCGAATAAAAAATAAAATGCATTAAAAAATTGCCATTTTAAAATTGCTCTATTTGATGAAACGAAAAAGATAAAAATCGTCATTCATCTCAGTGAAGCTTTCAATTGAACGAGCAAAAATATCAATATAGAAAGAAAGATTGCATCCAAATATTTCAAAATTCCATAGTTGGCAATACAAATTGAAATATTGTGTTTAGTCTGCTAACGATTGACCAAATTTGTATGTTATTCAATATTCTATGGCCTTGAACGTATCAAGCCTATCTCTATTAGCATTGTATTCGGGCAATCATAATATATTTTCAATTCGCAGTAGGTACGCACTCCCCATGCTCGAAGGAAATGACGATTATCACTGAGGGGAGAGATTAAGCGGAAATGTATATAGAAGGATCCCGATGTTCCAGAGGGAATTAGCACTTCCATTCTACAAGCGAATGCTCTGAAATCCAGAGGCTGATGGTGGTCTCACTGTTGTATAACCCTCCCCGTTGCTTCCTTTCCTCTCCAATCCCCCACCCCCGCTGGGAGGGGAAACGCAGACAGTATCCAAAAATATGCAACGTTTCGATGGATTAATTTATCAATGAACTAAGCTTATTATTCATCATCAAAATATTCTTAAAAAGGGAACAGCCATCAGACCCAGGGTCAAGGGAATTGCATAGCATTGACGAATACCCAAGACATCGTTCCTTAGCCAAGCATCTGCTCCTAAATATGTCAATCGTCCACCAAATGCACACTCAATTCTTTGAAAATATGTTACACATCATGGGGATTAGTGCTAATAACTTTAGCAATTGAAATGAGTATAAATTTGAAATATATTAGCAAACATTGAGTGATTAATTTCCATATTTCGATAACGATGAATTGAATAAAAGTTTTGTTTTATATGAAGGAAAAATTCATAAAAAAGAGCCATAAGCTATTGATGATATTAAAGTATGGGAATAACTGTGTGGATTTATGTTTGCAAAACACA
>JAAVTS010004293.1:0-13918 GCA_022845575.1 Baylisascaris ailuri
AGCGGCTCCTTGTTGCATGTATAACTCCTTTCGTATTGCATGCTTGAGCTGCATCATATTCTTGCATACGTTATCCTCGTCGTACCTCCTAAACGGCTTCTACATTGAAGCAGCTGATATAAGCAGCAGATGGTAAAGACAACTCACTGAGTGTTGAAAGTGCCGTTCTGTTTATGTTTTATTAAAATGGCGACCTGTGCCCGTTTCAGACGCCAAGCATCACGCTGAAACTCACTGCACGTGAGAGCTTCAGAGCAGATTATAGTAGTTCTACAATTACCTGAAATAATTTGATCACTTTTTCAGATAACTGCTCACGAAAATATTGCAGATTCGCACTCAATGAATACATCGATGCTCAGCAAATGGGTCAATTGTGTGAAACGTTTCAACGTTTCTATGCAATATCGTTTGTACTCAGTTGAACCTTGCTATTTGTTTTCTCAACATCAAAAAAACATGTCTATGGAATCGAAGATAACACACCTTTAAGTGAGCAAAGGATAATGATAATAAATCCGATGAATAACGATTTCTGCACCAACCGCATTTAACGACAAAATTAGAAAACACTAAATTCGGAAATCAATGTAAAAACTTAAAACTTTTTATGCAAATTTCAGCCAAAGTTAATTAAAATGCGACAATAAGCCGAAGATCCTAGTCTAAATTTGCATCGTTATAAATCCTGATAGTTAAATTATTAGGAAATATTTTCTGCTGCCGTTTGATCGAGAAATGGAGAATACCGTATCATCGATACAACATTTTGTTCTACTGATGTTGGGTATTGTTCAATTTTTTATTTCTTGCACCACCAAATATTATCCACTGTTCTCTATCTTTATTCCTGGTTCTACTCACCGATTGGAATATGTTCCAATACGTATCAATCCGGAGTACCAATGGACGTTAAATGCTCTGCAGGATGCTCAAATTTCCTTGTATATCATGCAGTAATAACTCGATGTTTGGTATCTTTTCGACTTTTCTTTGGATTTGATATTTGAAGAAATTAATTTTTGCAGATTTGCAGAAATAAGCATTTCAGTAGTATAGCACTTTTGAATATCTCAGCAGAAATCAACATCTCAACGAGATTGTTTACGGATGTTGAAGTACTTCCGTTTAACTATGCTGTTCGTTTCTCATTTGATTTTGTAATATAATTTTGCGGCGATTTAAGGGATGAGAAAATTTATGCGAATGAAAATGCAGGCAAAGATCTTATGTACGATAATTTGTTTATCCATTTTCGGCCAATTATTAAGTTCTCTGTGAATAGAAATACCGAAAATAATAATACGTATTTAAAAACTGCTATGTTAAAGCTTTTATAATTCAGAGAAATTTTTGTTTGTGGCTATTTAATCTTATCACACAGTATTCGACCGATGCGAGTGACGTCACTTAACCAGTCTTAACCAGTGACGTCACACACCCTACTGAAGGAATAAAACTACATGTTAGGTGCGTGTGTAGCGCAACACGAACATATTACAGTCCTGATCAGGCTGCCCATCGACTTCACTCCTCGTTTCCTCATTGGGTAATATCCATGTCCATCTACGTGAAGGTTTCTTCCTGAACCAACAGTTTCCGGTGTGATATTCCCAACTCTCCGCCAACAAGGCTACGCTGCTCTCCACTGTCGTTTTCGTCACCAATGCCGTACTTCCCCACAAGTCTCGCACCAGGTTTTCCTTTACCGAGCTTTGCGTTAAAGTCCCCAATGATTACTATGTCGGTGGACTTGGCTTTCTCTGCCTGAATAAGGTATTCATAGAATTCCTCAGTCTCTTTATCTTTACCTTCTGAAGTTGGGACTATACCTATATGACCTTGAGAGTTGCTTTTTTATTCAGATCTAAGATGAGAATGCTAATGCTATTGGAGTACAGCTGATAGGAAACAATTTGCTGAGCCCACTCTTCCCGAACGATTAAGCCGACTACCACTTTGATGTTTCTTCCTCCATCTTGGCCGAAAAACATTGCATCGCCGCTCCAACATGTCAAGGTAAACTCGTTATTCTGGAACTCTAAGAAGTATATAAAGGCTCATGTAATACCATAGTCTCATGCGCTTGCTTTACCTCTGTTATTTTAGCTGAATGCACTACTTTCCACTTCAGTGATTTTCTGTCACAAAGAGTGCTTTTGTCTTTGCAGAGTGTTTCATAAAATTTCAGTTGTCTTTCTTTACCCAAGGGTTAGGATTGGGCAATGCGACATGTGCTACATCTGAATCATCCATATGCAGCTTGATTCAAGCAATGGACGATGAATAATTAGTGGAGGGGATTTCGCTAGTAGTTATGTCTATGGCTATACTTAAACACAAACGAAGGTTGGTGGTCAACAATGAGTTGTGCTGAACGTATTTTACAGGTTACTCCTTGAGCTAGACTATTTTGAGCGTTGAATTAGTTTCCCTACTGGACTTTGTTTTATGCTAATTTCCCATCTATCTACCCAATTCAACTGCTCGAGCGAATTTTACAGGACATTATTCTGCAGCGCGTTGTTTACTTTCCGAGTGAATAAATATGCACCGACCTCTTTTGGCGATGCACCAACTATCGTTTCATTGGTAATGAGAATGGATTTTTTGAATGGGACAAGGAAATTGGCTTTGCAACAAATAGGTAATAAACGACAGGGGTGAATTTTTTTTTTCTGAAAGAAACATTTTAGTGGAAGTTCCACAAAAAGGGTATCTTCCGCTCTAGTGATGATCTGGTACTACATGGTATTGGGCAATAACCATTGCTCTAGTTTTCAACATTCTGCTAGCACCGGTCATCTGCTTCTGTTAGTGCTCGAGATTTTGGCAAGGTAGCTTATTTCTTGGTATTTCTGCACTTTCAGTTGTTAGAGTCGCAATAGTTCTTCATGCTGCCACTTCGAATGCAACCACTCACCTACACGGCACAATCACGAACTACCGCAACAAGATATGAATGGGTTTCAGTGGACTGTTGTGAGAACGAGGTGCACCATCAAGTGCTTCGTGCGTCGAACTGTAGAATCCAGTGCATTAAGATCGCAGTCACCATAATCTTTTCCCACCCTTCCCTCCTCCTGTATCTTCCTGCTTAACGCCAAAAACGTAGCGCTACTTCCTGTCGATCACCGAGATGACGGCAGTACTATATGAGCTGTTGCTTTCACAGCAGGAACTTCACCAATGGCCGAGATTGTAGCAACTTAATCGCACGAATAATTGCGTAATCGAGTACATCATTATACCTGTACCTGTGAACCTCACGTGCTTGATATGTTTTCTTTTGCTGTCAACATCAGAGAGACTTGGTAATGATGTTAGATGCAAAATGTCCTATCACAAATCTACCCGTTGGTTTAGTAGTATCAACTCATAAAATACACAAGGTGCGCCAGTGAATTTTAATAGATGCAATTTATGTGTGACGTTTTATTCGGCTGGTCATATCTTAGAGACATTTTTACAAGTGAACATGGTAGGTGATTTACATATGCAAATTTTTATCGCGTACTCGGCCAGGGTCTGGCCACGAACGGTCCTTCCATAGTGGATTTCCACAACCATCTTATTTTAGAGGAAAGCGCATTTTTTGTATGCTTGAGCAAATGATGAGCTTGAGAAGCTGAGACATAAAAGCGCATATGTCGTGCCAGCTTGCCTAAGGCATTTTTCCTCGCCTTGAGAGTGTTTTCATAAAAGTGAAATATTATTTTTCCAAGAGTGCATATTGAACTCACTTTTCTGATGTCCTTCGATGCTTATTTCTCGTCAGTTTATAACGTTCTAAAGTTGAGACTTTGAAATAGCTTTCGCCTTTCTTCTCGCTGTGAGGATCGAAACGTTCCTATGTGCTGTCCTAAATGATATGTGTTCTATAGTCTGGATGATTATGCTATCCTTACTATTGGTCATGATAATTTCTATGGTTATAGTTGATGTCATCGATTCATTCGAGAGCATCACAAAAACAGTTCGCAGATGAAGCGGTAGCAGCACAGCAATCGAGTGGAAGGTCATGTGACCGACTTCGACAGGAACTGAAACGTTGCATTAAGGTGACCGCATCTCGTATTATTTACTATAAAAGTCCAATTCTATATCATGGCTGCACTATTTTCGTACACATCACAACGTTTTTTTTTTTTTAATTTCCTTCACTGGAAGTATAGGTTATAATTTTTTCATATTTCGATTTTGTGGAATTTTTATGTTTTCAGTTTTTTTTTGGAATCTTTTTGGAACTTCTACTGAAAAGTTAGCAAAGAAACTCATTTCTCTTCCTTTTTAAATACCCGAATTGTTTTTAAGTTGTGAAACAGATTCTGGAATAGATAAATATTGGACAGACAGTCCGATTCTATGTCATAGCGTACCCTCACTCATGTGAATCTTTGAATAGTCGTACCGATACTCTTCAGCTCCGACTGCTTGTTTTCCTCCAGAGGACACTACCGTCAATAATCAGATCCATAGAGCACTTACCCGCCTCTGTTTGATTTCGGGAAAGTCAATCTGCTCGCATCGTTGTTCGTTTCACTGTTGAGAGGGTTGAACATTCCATGATACGGTCATTTAAAAGCGCAAAACCTGTAGTTGGAGGCATCGCAGTACCTACCACTCGTTCAGGTCCTGCAGTTTCAAATCCTTTTCTTTTTTGCTAATAACCGCAACTTTCATGTCAACTGCGCTAGCTTAAAAGAGGGAGAGTTAAGAGGCGGAGAGTAAAAGGAGGGAGGGGTTTCTTGCAATTAGTCGATGCAATAATATGAGGAAATCAGTCATTTTATAGCTTAATAGCGGGTACAACGAATCACGAAGGAATACTTAGTGGCTGCTTTTCCTTTCAGATCAACCACTCAAATCGAACGTTGATCAGAGTTTGGTGTGAAAAATTTCCCACAGGGTTGCGGAGGTAGAGCTACAGAAATGTTCGATAGGTTTTCGAGGAGGAAAGCAATGGATGAAGATGAGGGAGGAGGACTAAAGAGGAGAAGGACTTTAGCTTAACACTTGATACCCAGCCTCTTATCCAATGGCGAATCGTTGTTGTTTTATCGTCACTGAAATTAAGAATCACATCGGGAAGTAGAAATTGTTTCGTATAATTGACTTTTAATGGTTTTTTTTTTGTTTCAGGAATCGGATTGTGTGCAGAAAGACCGGCGTTCAGCGAAGGATTGCATCAACTCTACGGATGGTTCCGTACCGCATCGATGCTTTGTATTACTATCTAACTTCTCTGATTGCAAAAGATCTTTGGTTGGTTTTGCTTTGCTCATTCTTTCACTGATCTTTGTGATGCATGCAAGTAATCGGTTCCAGAAGCTAAAATCTGGTCATATCTAAAAATTTTATTAAACAATAAGTTGGCGAAATGAAAAATTTTTGGCTGTTTTTTTTCTGCAGTTATTAACCTTGGTTCTCGTTTTCTTGTTTTAATCTTCGTACCAACAGCAGCTAGCGCGAATCAATTGCCACGAATATTTAGCGGTTCAGATACATAAAAAAGTAACATTATAAAAAAATTTTGTAAGGCTTTCTTGTTTATCTCAGTTGCGATGACTGAAGCCTTAAATAATACTAGTATTGCCTGTGGGATCCTCTTTATTATTAATTGTTATATCTTGATGGGTGTTGCCTTGGAGCTTCTTGACGCGTAGAGTATTGGCCTGTAAAAGAATCTGAGCTGCTGAAGTTCGAGATGTTCGTGCTCAGATTCACTCCATAACGAAAATTGGTGCTTGCCATTTATGTCGTAGTTTATCAACGTGAGATTTCAGGTGGATATGAGGTCGAGGTTTCGTGGCAGGAAGGGTGATATGTGAAGAGGATGGGGAGTGATCAAATTGAACATCCGCTAAGCCTATGCAATAAGAACGAAATTATCGGATGGTACGGATTTAGGCTTCGTTTGTATTTGTATCCCAGCAGTATGTTTATTTCTCTGATATGATAGTCATGTTCATGTTCGGTTCTTTGTTTTTATGTGTTCAACATTTCATTTGAATGATTGTCAATTGTAATAAATATGGGCGGGTCATATTCCTTGCATTTTATCACTGATATGATACAACAAAATTTTCGAATAAACCTAACTTGTGACTTTTATAATTTCAGACTATTCAGGATATTACAGTAATGTTGTATGCTGTCACTAAATAAAACCTATCAGGCAGATGAGAAGTTTTGTTTTTATTTTTAGAAAAATAGTAGAAAGAAACAGTAGGTTGGAGATTATTTGCGCTTTTTGCTGAGGCACATTGTGGCGATCTGATTTCATCTTGTATGCTTGAATGCTTCTTCGAGGAAGAGTTTGTGATCTGATCTGAAAAGTGAGGGTTAGATCCGTTCAGATCGGTTAGCTTTGGTGGAGTTTGGGTAGGACTGTAGGCTCAATTGCGAACCATTTAGCAAGAGAACTTTCAACTAACGCTACAACATTTGACGATGCAAATTTCTGAATTTCAGAATATTTTCAAAAAATTTACATATATGCTCAGAGGAAAAAACTTCTCGTCGAATGTCAACGGCAGGAACAGTTTCCTTGTTTATACTCGTCTGTGTGGGCGTTCCTCTATTCGCCCATCTGAAATACTAAAAATATTGGTTGTCACTGTGACGTATGCCTTCAGGACCGAATGTCCAGACGAATAAAACTAATGGGGTTGGCTCAAGTGGTAAAAGTAGTGGCGGTATCGCTACAGGTGCAAGTGAAGGTAGTACGCGCACCGATGTGAACAGAAATATTATCGATGAGGTTATAGCGTTACATTTTTGCAATTTTATTGCTCTATTTCGTATAGCTTTGGGTAGGAACTTCAACACGACGAGTGTATCATCAATAACTTCTCTGATATTTGATGAAAGGACTGGCAAAATGGCATTACCACTTTTAAAGAGAGATTCGAAATCGCAAATATCTATTCTTTTTTCTGCATTTAATTTTAATATCGCACCAATGTTATCCAATGCTGAGCGAATAGTTTGCTTGTTCAACTTTCAGATTTCAGTTATATCAGTTCAGCTTCAAATTTCGGGTAATATATCAGTAAAATATCTTAACATAAATCGTACATTTTTCATAATTTTTGTGCAATTTCTGCTAAATTTCCAATAGTTAAGGATACGTTGCAGACATATTAATTCGTCTAAAATTGCAGTAGAATCACTTCGATATTTTATTCGCATTCATTGTGACGTTCCCATCCAACGTGCTAATCTAAACGTTTTCCTATTTGATTTTTTTTTTCAGCCTGTTCTTAAGATAAAATGTGTTGTTGTGGGTGATGCAGGTGTTGGAAAGACAACAATGATCAAAACGGCTATTGGATCCGCATCACCTTGCATTGATTATGAGCCAACAGTTCGTTTACTCTTATGAAAATATAGTGTCTTTAAAACTTCTACAAACAAAGTCATCATTGGGACAATGAAATTTTTAAGGGTGGAATAGGATCGTAGTCGGAATTTCACTCAAGGGAAAAACCACTGGGAAAATGCTCGTTGGCGGAATAAGGGAAGATGGGGAAAAGGGTGCATCTATTTATTTATTGACTTATTTATCTATTCATTCAATTTGGTAAGGATTTATATTTATTCATAGTACCCTCCTTTGAGTGGGGAATGGGAGAGAAGGTGGAAAGACAAATATGAATGCATAAATAAGGGTACCGGCTGGATGACGCATACCTGACTCAACTGCGTGGATTGATAACGGTATCGATGAAAAGAAAAAACTTAGAATGTTGGAACAGCTAACGATGAAGAAATAACGTAGATTTTTTCCTTTCGTTTATGTCTATTAAGCGACTTTAGCTTTGTTTAACATCGATGTCTAAGTTCATAAGTTGTTTTCCATCTCGACCATTCCTTGTCTTGAGTGAATAAATCACCTCTCCTCTATATAATACTGCGAAAACGAAAGAAACTGAAATTAGCTAGTTAGCACTCAACTTTTATAGCGTCTTTAATGATCTCTTAAGAAGGCTTATTTCCGCTTCCCCTCCCCCTCCGCCCTTTTCATCCCAACTAAACTCCTCCAAATATTCAGGGGAAAATTAACGCTCCAATTTCTCTTTCTATTCAATCAGAACCATTGAAGGTATGAATGCATCCGCAAAAATCTCCATGGCTTTGCCTTTCCTTTGATTTTCCTTCTCCTTCAAAAGTTTGGAATTCCATGCATTCTCCATTTGAGTGCCCTTTCTATGGACCGCATGCTTTCATCAGCAGCGGAAAGACATACTTCGGACCCCTCGAATAACCTTCACCTGTCGTCTCTCCTCTCGGTTAAAAATCTTGAGGTATTGTAACCTCATATGATCCAAAAATGATGCTGTGGTCATAGGAATTCACAGTAATTTTGCGAGTTTCTAAACCACTAGGCTAATTTCGTTATTATGGACTGATCGCATTTCGTAGTAAACTTTGACGCAAACACTTCATCGATATATTTGATTGAATTCAACTATATTCAGGTGATTGATGTGTATGGTTCGCAATTATCACATCCAATTAGTTACCCGTATTTCATAGAAATATATGATTCAGCTGGAAAGGTGAGTATTCCTCTTAAATAGACTAAAAAATGAAATATGAAATATGCTAGCTTCATTTTTTGCATACTTCCTTGAGGGTGAAATAGTGGACTTTTAGAAAGAAATTTAATAACTTCGTTCTTTGTATGGTACTATTTTAATAAATAGTGGTAGTGAGGGAATATTTAAGAACATCCTGTTGAATTTATCGATGAAGGCGCTTTATTTCTGAGAAGAAATGAAAAAGATTGTTTCTATGTGGCTCTACTTGAGCAACGGATGTAGAAAAGATGATCAATGTAATAATGCTAAATAAAAATTCAAGATTTTTCGATCGTTGCGCCTCCACCCTACAGAATTACTGACGAGGTCCTTCTCATTTGTATCCTTTGAAGTTAGCTGCCGAACTACTGTATTTCTGATGATTCAGGCTGCAACATTATCAAGTGGTTTTTTATCTTCCTGAACATCCTGTCATCACTATGATATTCTTGTTCTCCCATATTCCCGTTTTGAATCTAAGATTTGATCGTCGCATAAGACCTGGACTTAGAATAATGCAGGTAATTTTCACTATTGAGTACATCAATATGTTTGCTGGTCTGGTAACTTTTACCTTCAGGAAGAATACGATCGACTTCGTCAACTGACTTACGTTGGAGTTCACGTTATTGTTATCTGCTATTCGGTCGATTGCCGTAATTCATTCAGAAACGCCGAAAATCGGGTAATAAATTTGTTGTATTGATGCCCTGCTTCATCATAGCAAAGGTTTCATAGGTTTAGTTGAAGATGAGCGCCATTGTTTGGCTACGCTCATTACCTTCTCATTCCTCTAACATACCGTTTGTCAAAAATATGCAGTCGCTTCACTCCTTGCATCTCTTTTCTACACATCGGTTTTCCCAATTTTTACCTGTACTCCCTCCTGCAGCATTCTTCTCTGCCACGGCATCCCGTAAAAGACGGGCCGCTGTATTTTCTATCTGAAAGTTAATCCATCCGGTGGATCGTGGAAGATTTAAAATCACACCGAAAGGTCGACGTATTCCTAAGTCCTTCGTTATTGTTTGAAAGTTTGGTAATTTGCTCGGAAGTTTTCCATTCATGTTTACCCACTTTTTTGGAAATTTGGAATTAACCGTTGGAAAAAAATATGAAAAAAATTTAACCGTTGGGAAAAAATAAACATGGAAATTTATTCGTCGATGTTCACTTCCTCTAATTAGATAACCTCAATGACAGTTGACTACTTATTTGAAAAGAGCAGAGTTTGTGACTAAAAACTAGTTTCGTTTAGAAGGGCATTGTATTATAGACAATGCACCGCATGGAACTTACACCTATAATTCAACGCATGCTGCGACTAGGTTGATCTATCTTATACGAACAATGCTTAATAGTATTAACTTACTTATATATGCAAAATAGTTATGCGTCTTCAAGTTCCGATGGTAAAGTATTTGTTGCTGTCACGAGGTTATATGCGTTCGAAAAATTGCTTGCCATTGGTGTGACTTCCCTCTTCAGCATCGTACTAGGGCATATACAATACAGCATATCAGTAAACACGGTATTTTTGAACGTTTAGAGAGCCAAGATGCCGCCTATCACGCTAAAACGAATCGAAATGCCCTCTCTTTTCCTATTATGTACCTGAACGAGCTATTCCGTTTATGGAAACATATTCGTCTTCAATATTTTTCACCAGCATAAACTAGGATTCTTTGCAGTGGGCAGACGAAATAAAATTGGGATTGTGTCCAGAAAATGTGCCCATAGTACTTGCGGCCACAAAAATCGATATACGCAATGAGCCGAAGACAATCGAGAAGTTAGCTCGACAACTTTACTCAGAGGATCAACTCGAACTGTTCAAGCTGGTCACTAAAGATGAGGGTGAAGCTATGGCTCGTAAAATTGGCGCATACTCCTTCGTCGAATGCACATTCTATGATAAGGTTGGTCAGCATCAGTACCGTTAACAAACGCGCATTTTTGATTTAAAAAAAAAAAAAAAATTAACGCACATCTTGAAGCCTGTCACAGTTTACAGTAACAATAGGAACCAATATTAGTACTAAGGAAATTCGAGAGTCTTAGCCAACTTGAAAATTGATCTCTTGGCAACTTGGCAATTTTGCAATCTTCATCCATTCTATATATGATATAAGGAGAACAGCTACGTTGACTTTCGCCTTCTGTCCCCTTATCCCTGACCCCACGTTGGCCCTCTCTACGACCTTCTGAACCCCCTGAAGGAATTAGTAGTTCTACATGGGAAACCTATATGAGTCGATCTAACATATATCATTGATTAACTTCCCTAATAGCAATCTGTTATTATTAAGCACGATATGAATTTTTAAGACACTTTGACATTTTTAGTCGGGCGTGCTGAAGGTTTTCCTCCAGGCACTATGCGCTGCTCTGGAAACACGTGACGCAAACAACAACGAACAGATGACAGCAGAGAGGGCGAAGCTTTTAAAAAAACTCAAAAACAAAACTATATGTGTAGTTTCGTAATGCGATATTTTCTGAGTGCGGTAGAGGGGAGAAAGCAAGGAATGCGTGAGATTATTGACGTTTTTATTAGTTTAGAAAGAAATAGCGAAGAATATTTTATGTTTGAAGTTGCGGAAATTCGGACAAATATACCAAATCAATTTCAGTCGAATTTTAAAGAAATTTTTTGAATATTTTGGATGAAATTTCAATTTTTCCACATAATTTTAATGGAGATCATCGAGGAAATCATTGCCTCTGCATCTTTTCCATCCGTTCACCTTAAAAAATTTCCTCGATAGCATTTAGTTCAATTAAGTGGTGGATGTATATCGTATAAGTATTAGAAATATATGAAGTGTTATACGTGGAAAGTTGTATATTGTGCAGATGATTTCGGTGATGCATCAATATGTGGTGATTATAAAACATGGCCACATCTTCTCTTCCCTCATGCCCATAGTCAAAAATCAGTCCCATCTCCCTTTCGTTCAGAGACAAGAAAACATGCAAAATCTAAAAAAACAAAAAACAAATAAAGTGCCATTGTTTCATTGCGTATCTCATGTGTTAGTGCAAACTATATTGAAATGTGATGCTTATGCTTAGAATGTGGAGAAGAATAAGTGCTAACAAGTTTATTTCAACTTTCTAGCAGTATACCAGCGAAGATTAATGTTTTATACTTTGAGCATATTTTAAAAAAGAGCTGTTTTAGCAGAACTGTATCGTCATAGCGCCTTTTGCGATATGTCATATTCCAACTCCATTTGGTAATAGTCAAAAAGACATGAAGGATCAAGGGGGTTGTCGGATTAATGTGCTGCCAAGCATGAAAAATGTGACCGAAACGAAAACCTTCGTTGTTTTTTATTGAGGTTTCTGTAGAACAAACACCTTATGATTGGATGTTGTGATCGGATGCTCGATGATGTCATACTCGAAGCATCCCCATAAGGATTCAAGTTTTTGGCTAGGGGAAATGCATTTCACTGTTATCGCATATTGACCTCATATCTGCACGAACGGAAGAACATGTTTGCCGTAATAGTGAGGCGCAGTTTGCAGAGGACATTAAATCATGAACATCTACTAAGTGATATCTGCTGCATTATGCATTTAGTATGCACGTATCGTTCAACCTTAGCAAGAGGAAAGCTGATTTTGCGAATAAATTAGCAGAGCGATTTCTTCCGCTGACTACTTCCTCACATCGTTGTTGTTGCAGTCACTCAATGGGTTCAATATAAGCCTTCAGTTAAATTACTCAGCGAGACTATGAAGTTGGGATCTCTTAGTACGACTAAGCCATTTTATTAAACGATAATGGTTTATAAAAATTATCTGCAATACCGACAAAACTGCACAAGAAATTGAAAAGGATTGAAATCTTTCCGTATTTATGCAACTATGGTATTGATTATGAAAAGTTACGGAAACGGAAGTTATTCCATGGTTTCTTCATGTTTTTCTGAAGTAAAAATACATTATTAGGACAAGGATATATATGACTCCTCCCATGAAAGTTCCCTTAAAAAGGGGAACATCCATCCTCAAAAGGTTGGAGAGGAAAGAGGATCCACCTTTCCTTCAAAACAAAAGCAGTTTTTTGAGGAACTCTTAGAATAGCACAAAAATGTTCACTTGTCAAGAGTTTTAAATGTTAAGTTTTATTCAAAAATGGCCAGATTGCATCTGATGGCTTCGCCTCATGGGTGTTATGACAGCTGTCACGAAGAGACTATGCGTCGATATAATCGACCATGAACGGCAGATGATTAACCGAGTGTTGTGTGTGTACGCGATAGGCGATGGCTGTCAGGCTCGCGTACTTACATGGCACGCAGTCTGGGGCGCGATGAGTGCACGCGTCGCTGTTTGTGTTGCCCGCTTGTGATTTCCCGTTGTGCCCTGAAGTCGATCCATCGTTCGCTTGCTGCCACCCACCCATACGTGTCGGTCCATCCTTTGCTTGATGCCACCCACCCTTACGTGTTGATCCATCGTTCGCTTGCTGCCACCTACCCTTACGTGTCATCATTAGTCATTGCTTTTTCCGCATTCTATCGCCATGCATTCCATACTATCGTTTATCACCTCGCAGTCGTCCATGGAATAGTTGTTTTCAACCCTTTCTATTCCCCCCCTCCCCCCATCTCAGCTGTCCTCCTCCCCAATTTTACCACAGCTCTTTTTAAAAAGCACTTCTGCTGCTTTTGGAGCGATTTTTCTTACTGTCGTTGTCTTTTTATTTCTGCTGAATCATTGTGCACTTGAGTGGGAAAATGATCACGTGACTGACTACTTGTTGTTATCCTTTTTTTTTTCGAATNGTTAGCTTTTCTCATATGTTGTTCGAATAATTAACTGCTATACATAAAAATATGTGGAGAATTTTTCACTTCATCCTTCACTTTTGCCTCTTTTTTAATCGCTAATCGAAAGCGATTATCAACATTTAATTTTATAGTTCTTTTTATCGTTCTTTACAGTCATTATTAATTTTTGTAGTTCTTTTTTCTGATTTTGCATTTTTTTTTGCGTCCTACTGCTTCATTTCACAAAAATTTCCATATATCAGGAGTTTTTTCTTTGAGAATTTCTATGAGACGGATAACAATAGAATGCTACATTCGGCGCTCACTGCATCCGTTGATTCTCATTAATAATGCAACAACGTTTCGTTGATAGACGGATATTGCTTGCGTTATCGGTTGCATTTATGCATTTGTTGGCTTGTTTTCTTGTCGGTTGTTATCGTAGGTCAACCTATTGTTTTTGTCGCGATATAGCAAAAAAGGAAGTAGTCGTTCTTTGTTATCAGTTCTTTCAGATTAATTAATGCTAAAGCGCATCGTAATGGCATG
>JAAVTS010004294.1:0-10116 GCA_022845575.1 Baylisascaris ailuri
CGCTTCCCCTCACCAAAAAAATAACAGCTTTCCCCGTCAAACTACTTATCAACAGCTTTGCAGCATCCATAAGCACAAAGTCTTTGATTTAATGGTAGTCTGAGGTTATTGGCCGGGCCACAAGAGGGGTATATTTGATATTAAAGTCACTTAGATTCACTAAATCAGTGGACATCCTCCATTTTTCAGACCATATCAGTGCTATGATAGTCATTAGGGACGGTGCGAGGACCCTTAAGTGGCTCCGTCAACATTAATAAAAGGGTGGTGTGACTTATGAAATAGATAAAAATGTAGTATTCTTGAAATATTTTAAAAGAAATTACAAGAGTCGAAAGCAATTGATATGACCACGAAAATGAGCAAAAACATGGAGTGGAAATGCGCCACCTAGTTTTTAAATTAACATGCGATCACGAAATTAAGGTACGGATACTGTTTGAAGATAAACTCAGCCAGTATCATGACCGGAATTAACCGCTAATTACTCGTCACTCTCCGGAATAGCTTACCGGATCGCTTCGATGTGAACATTTCCTGTCCTACTTCCTGAACTATGACCAGTGAATTGGGCTAAAAAGTTGAAGGATACTATCTTCTTCAGCTTTTTTTTGCAGCAGAAAATTTGTGTCATTTCCAGGGATCTGTGCTCACTGACTAATATTCGTAACTATTTCTGCACCATACTTAAGATAATAAAGGATCGCAATCCAATTCCTTCACAAATAAACGCTAAATTAAAAGCTAAAAAGTGAGGCTTGATAGGGAAGCAAGCAAATCAGATTAACTCATGGATATAATTTTTCCCGGAATCACTTCTTGGCCCCAAAAGCGCAATGGTCTGGGACACGAGTAGTCTGGGCGCAAATGTCCGACGCAATGTGGCCGAAGCGCAACTTTCCAGCGCTGCTTGTAGCATGTATGTCATATAACTAGAAAAAAGAAGAGAACGCATTGGGAAACATTAAGAAAAGCGCGACATGCACTTTTTGCAGTTTCGCTCGTTTGATCTATCGATTACTAAACAAAATGGTGCAATGACCAAGAATAATGCAGTCGTTTCCCTATATGATGATCTACCAAAGTTCAAATATGATTTGCAAAGTTTTTATGCTGACTAGCTGTGGAAGTACACTGAGAACGGACGTAGATTAATGGTTTTGGGTCACTCGTCGGGCCGTGGCTCTGGCCTCATGATTGCTCTGGCCCCGTGATACCGGTTCAGAGGTAAGCATCGTCTCAACCAATATTACTCGATTCCCTTCTCGGAACTGGTCTAATCACGTTCCCAAGATGACTGAAGCTAAAATCTTGACTCCTCGTTTGTCTACCTATGTTCACAAGCGACGTTTACCTTTGAACCAGTATGATGAAGTTCTAGGCTCAACGAAACAAGTGGCCCGGCAATATTCCCTACTTCACAAAAAACGACGCCACCGGAAATACGAAATAAGAGAAATCATTGCATCAATTCCCCCGGGAAACACATCTGAACGACACCGATTAAAACAACCCTACCGTCTTCCTATTACTATTTTAATGAACCGTGAAAATACCACCTAAACAATTAATAATTCTCAAAGTGGTAAATTTTACTATTGAAACGAACAAATGCAAAACGCTCATATTTGAAACCAAAACGGCACATTTCCCGCGCTTTATGCCTTCAAAATTTTGAATTTGCCGTTCTGTTGCAGCTCTGATGACGAGTTATCGATATCACTCCGGAGAACATCACACCTTTCCGGAAAAAGTGGGCGGAAATGGGAAGTGGTTGCTGAAAGCGGTTGGGTTCATTAAGGCAGTGAAGGTGATTGGTTCGAGTTTCCTGTGGGATTTTCCCGACGGCGAAGGTAGGAATGTTGCGATTTTCTAAAGCGTTGAAAAAATATGTTTCTGCATTGTTTTCAAAGCAAACATTACGGGGTCTAAAATAACGGTCAGAAAGATGGGGTCAGTGACCCAAATTCAACATCCTAAAATCTTCAGGTCATTTGTTGTTAATAAAGTTCCATCCTTCCCGTGCCTGTGCCCAATCAATCACACTATCTACTTTATCTAAATTTGTGGTTCTTCATTCATCCGTGCAAGAATAAATAAAGAATAAAAATAAAACAGATAAAATAACACGAAACAGAATAAGTCATGTATATCTATACAATGCAATATTTACATACATTATAGATTTATAATATAAGAGAATGAAAACAACAGCCCCTATTCTCATTGGTGCTCACCTTGTTCCTTTGCATCGACTCTGCGAAGGTACCCTCACTTAATAGGCTCACTCAGTTCAAATCGCCTGCCTGGCTTGTTCCACTCAAAAAAAAAAAAAAAAGAAGAAAAAGTGAGCGCTATACAGTACTCAATCATGGAAAATTTCTACGACGAAAATACTACTCATCGATAAAGCATTTCAAGCATGTCTATTTTCAGCAACATCATTGTATTTTCGGCTCCAAAGTACTGCACGGAGCTAACCGAAATCACCGGCTCCAGCATACGGTATGGAGCTAATCGAACATTCGAAGTGTCGAAAAAGTTTATTTCAACAACAGCAATGTGCTTAACAATTCAAAGAAGAATAAAATTGCAAAAAGGCAACGAAATCGACAAGAAAGCTAAAGCAAGCACAAATAAAATCATAATAAAACGCAGTAGTTGCCGTTTTATAATCCCCCTCCGTTTCCCTCAGACAACCAAAATTTATATAAAATCGAATTGAGAAAAACAATTCGATAAAATGACTTCCTATTTCTGAATCAAATAAAACTATTCCGGAATATTTTAAGTTAAACGACAAGGCATTATAAGACACTGACCTTTGAGAGTGACATTTGCATATAACGATGACAGCATCCAATTTACCACCATGTATTCTCTTTTCAACAACAACAGCAACATATATTAAGAAATTCTATAAAAATCCATTGTAAGAGTGATACTTTCCACGTTGTTTTCTTATTTTCTCGCGTAGGATTATAAAGTGTGTCATCAATTCTAATATATTTCTAATTGTAATCAACAGAAAAATCTAATATATGGTAAAATCCTCAACTAAATTTTAGGGAGAATACTTTGTGCGAAATAAACTGCCTCCATCCAAAAGCAGCAGTGAAAACAAAAACGACGGAAGACCGAATAAGATATTTATACAACGATAAAAGAGAGTGTCATTGAGGATGTTTCGATGGATAAGTGAGTTTTGGTGAGGAATGAAGGAAAAAAGCCTCATGTCGGCGATCCCATCTACAAGGAACGATTAGAACAAGTGAGGAAGCATTTGCACATTAATAGTGTCTATACTCCTTCAAATGAACTGCAACATCTCAACAACAATGAAAAAAATTTTCTTCCATTGCCATAATTGACGCATGCGAGCGATTATTCCAAGAAAATATACCTCGATAAATCCTCAAACGCTTTTCATGGGTTCTTCCATGAAATGAGCCGATCGCAATCTATTCAATACCTGAACTAATCGAATGCAATCGAAATCAGGTTATTCAACACTATAATATATGGAAAATTTCCCACTCCCAATTGTAGATACCACGATAATAACTACTTATAGTAGGTAATGACTAGTTGATATAGCATGAAAACGTTCAATGGTGATACGGTCGAAATAAGCCTATCGTATTTCCTCGTTTAGAAACCCTGGGCTCAACAGAACTCGTACTTTGCCTGATGGCGGTCTGTGACAATTTAGTGAGCGAAAAAAATATTGTATAATCACTATAGCATGATGGATTAAGCCTCAGTTTAAAGCATATTAAACCAACCGTGACCCTGTTTAAGTTCCCTAACCTATACATCTATGATTACCCTTGCACCTGGCTTGAGTATAGACCTTTTCACGCTGAATGCTCGAATATACGTTCATTTTCAAACTTTATAAAAGAGTAACACCTCTTCCCTCATTCCATTCGTAAGGCATCGGAATCACTAAAAATGGCAGCCAATAAAAATTACTTCATGCATATTGGGTTATTTTCTTTATAGAATAAACCGCGACTGCTGATGTTTCCAATTTGTAAAAAATTAGCACAATGGAAAATCATTTGCATGAATTTTTAGAATTTTATTTTTATTTTTTTGCGGTGGCCATCTTCTACTAAAATTCATTACTGGTTGTAAAAGTTTATCGATGACTCAAAGGTCATAAATTGAAGCCAAAAAATCATATCAACAATTCGAAATTAGCATATTATCAGATCAAAGATCATCTTCGACATCAATGATATTAGATTGTTATAAATTGTTTTCAACAATGAAAAAGAAAATAATCCGTACACATTATTAGTTCAATTATGAAACTGAATTACTTATAAAACACATCTATTTCCTCATGTAGTTTATAAAAGAGAGGTATAAAACATAAAAACTTAGGCACAAATCACCTCATTGCAATTGCATTTTTCCGCTTCAGATGTACGCGAATATTCTCGACGTTCCAACATCTATTCGAACAGTGCCTATAAATAATTCAAGCATTAATAATTAGTGTTGTGTATGTTCACCTGTGTGAGCATCTACAGGCCAACCGGTAAATGCAAAATTCATTGGAATGTCGTTCACTCAACTGCTAGACCATCTAAATAAAAAAATAATGAGCGTCAACATTCATGCCGAATGTAATGAAAAGTAGAGATCGCAATAAATCCATAATGAAAAAACTGGGAATAAAAAGTTTAAAAAGTTGAAACATTTTTGAACAAATATCAAAGCAATTGAACTTTTGCAATTTTAAACGCAACAAGGTGAGAAGCATACCAAAGAGACTAAAAGAATAATAAATTTGGAATACTGACCAACGGAACAACTTTTTTTTAAATTTACTTATAACAAATTACAAAAATTATAATAAAAACCCATTTGCAGTTTAAATGATCTCATGCCTTTCAAAGAGCTTGAAGTTCGTACTATAGATCTTCGATGGTGTGGTGAACGAGAAGATAAAGCTCTCGGGGTGTGATTTGCGTTATTTAATAGAAACTTGCCTTCGTGTGTAGGCAAGACCTTCTTCGTTTTGAAAAATAGTTCCATCTTGTGATTTACGAACATCAATAACAATCAAAGTTTTGTTGTCATTTGGTCGAGTATCGTGATAACACGTCGGACATGAACGATAGCGAAGAATATGACTTTCCTTAAATAGATTAATATTCACTACCTTCGAATGTCACCTTATTCGTCGACAATGTTGATAAACTTTGTTCGCTAAAATTTGATAAACTTTAAATCTAAAAAAGATACTTAAAAAATTATGCAAACAATTTTTGCTAATAGTTGAGAAATTTATAAACATCAACGGACCTTTCGGTTGGAATTTTGCAATAGATGAACATTATTGGCATTTTCCTCATCACCATCTCTTAACAACGGAACGAATCTGAAATATTTTTATAAGCAAATGCAATTTTAAAAAATTGTTTCGACAGTCACGTACAGACAATGAGCATTTAAATAAACATGTCCCCCCCCCCCCCCTCTCCCCTCATAAGTATCCTCACGCAATGCCAATATGCATGCCAAATCGCGCTTAAACCTCGTGTTTGGTTCCGCCCGTTTTATGTCTGTAAGCAACGGCCATCCACTAATCTCATTCTTATGTTATGTTCACTTTTACATACCTTCTAAGCGCATTCCTGATTCCTTCTCCCCCGTCCCCCTTCCTCCCCCTCCCAAAAAAAAAACTTGTTTCAAAATATTCTTGAGAGTTATTTCAACAAAACTTTGGGAAAAAGCTGCTCACAATGTTAAATAATTTTACTAATTATAGCCCTATCAAAGGATTTAATAAGTGAAAATAGACGAGATGAGAACAAATCGACCCTACTCGAAGAAGTATTGTTTTCGCTTCGAAATTTTATAATTTTCTCAATTTCGCTCTAAGCATTTCGAAGGAAGTCAACTTACGCAACATTGACCAATCCTGCAGGCACATGTGGTGTGAATCGATAAAGTGTATCCCTCAAAGTTAACAGAAAATGGTCACGCTAAAAAATAAACAGTAGTAAAGAAAATAAAAACAAAGAGTTGTGCATCCTGAAGCAATTATGAAAAGCTGAAAAATTTTTTAATTCATTATGTTTCAGGCAGCATTTCACTCGACGACATCGTCGGGAACAACAATAAAAGCAGCATTTTTAAAGTGAATAACAAAAGATGGGAGATAACAGAATTAAACAATATCTAACTAGGTAAGTTCAACATAAAACTTCAATGAAACTGAGTCCAATTCAACATTATAAGGATAAATGCTAGCGGTTTATGGAGCTGTGTTATCTCAAGGGCAGTTAGATGAGGATAAGGGGAGGAGGCGGAGGGGAATGAAGAGGGAGGAGGACGACAAAACTTCAGCTGATACAAGTTCAAGAATAGTAATATCTAACAAAAAAACTGATTCATTCTTAAGTATATCCTAGGAACATAAATCAACTCTATACGGATTTAGTAAAAAAAAAAAAGAGGAAGAAATTTCCCTCTCACATTTTTTTCAATTTTTATAAGGATGGGGGAGGAGAAATGAAGGGGAAGTTCTTTTATTTTCATCCCTTAATTAATAATGGAATTGAAATCGATTTCTTATGCATCTCAAATTTTCGCTGTAATCAGATAATATTGAGCCGAGTAGCCGAACATCGATTGCTCACTAGCATCTATCTATAGAAAGAACAATGATAAATTTAAAGGAATTTATTTCGATAACGACAATAGAATTCACCTCTTTTAGACCTAAATTAGACCCAAAATGACCCAAAAATGATAAATTTATTTCGATAACGACAATAGAATTCACCTCTTTTAGACCTAAATTAAGTCCTCGAAGATAGCCGTTATCATCGATTCCACAATAGATTCGACCACCAGAAGTATTGAGAAAAGCATTTATCGTCCTATAAGAGAATCAAGAAAAGAAGCGAAATAAACATAATAAATGAGAGTACTGCAATACAATAAACATTTCTAAAAGTCTCCTCATCTATCATGGAGCCACAAATTAAAAACTGAAGGATTGGATGCATCAAAGATATCGACGGGAAAAAGATTTCAGATCCATGCAATACGACTGTGGATCTACAATTTGCTTAAAACAAAGAACAAAAGAAGAGGAAGATAAAGTTGCAACTTAGCCGATTTACTTCGAAAGTGGTTGCATAGAGCGAATAACTCTTCCGTCGAGAATCTTTGAATCCTTCGATGGAATTTCTTCAAGGCACACTTTAATGTGCATACGGAATTCATGCGTCCTATCTTCCACAAGTTTCACTTCGTTCCCCACTGAGAGCGTCATTCCGGATAACATCTAAAATACACCACAAAATTTAATCGCTTCATCAAAACACAACTCTCAAAATTGTGGGAAAATATAGTGGAAATTGCCCTTTCAATAGAAATTCAAAAACTGCAATTCAATATAAAAAAATGCCTGTTGGTGGGAACTCGAACTTGCGCCACATCCACCATCTAGACATTTCGGTAACATCCTTGAATAGCCTCAAACACCTTCAATGCACCCCAATCTCACACGAAAATAGGCGCTGTCCCAATCTGCCGCTACGATTATTGCGAAATGCTATGATTACTGCGAAATTGCCTGACATACCACTTTCGCGCTCGTTGGTGTCTTCGAAAGTCTGTTGAGGTGAGACAATTCTTTTGATCTATACTCGTGCATATCGCATCACTTCTTTATTAGGAACACCTCGTTCGAAATTCTATAGCATACCTTTCCCTCCGCTAATTATCGTGCTCGTGAATTGCCGGCGATTCTTCGAATCGTGGAGCTTAACCACATTCGGCAGAAACGAAAATCCTTGCATGTGAGTGCGCATTCGCTTGCAACAAAACGAAAATCTCATGCGACTTTTGCAGATTTTCGCATGCAGTTTTGCAACACTAAGCTCTTCTATCGTAGTTTCGAGACAACTTTTATTATTCGAGCAGTATTGAACTCTGATCAAGACTAATTTCAAAACGATCTCTTAAAACTATTGCCCTGTTCACTTTTCGAGCAGATCATGCAAATCCGATCCCTTCTGCAAAACACATTGTTCATCAATACCAAATATCCCGCGTTTGAGTCTTTTATCTCGCCTTGTACCATTTTCGAGGTCGAGGTCCCTTTCTAAAACCAAATCTTGACCTCAAAAAGACCGTCTTGAGCGTTTAATGCTGATGTAATGGTAATCGATTAGAGCTTCTTAATGTTTCAATAAGTTCGGTTGCCTTCCTTTTTTCTATATATTACCTTCGCATTTTCCATCTATTGTGCTTGAATCTCTGAAAGTACTACACAAACCTTCCGATCTCTTCCTTTCTTCCTTCATCTCCTCCCAGTTTGGCGGTGTGAAAGGGGAAACAAGTGGGAGCGAGGATGGTTCCTAACTCAAATGACCGAATTCAAACTGACATTGTGTGTAAACTGTGCCAAGGTATTTGTTATTATCGACAATGGAAAAGTTCTATTTAAGTTGTCTTCTTACTTGAGGTAGATTCTAAACTGGATTCGCTGCTCTGTAAGTGTCGATACCTTCGAGATAGCGTTGGCGAACCTCTTTTCCAATCTGTTTTTTGCAACTGTTGTCCCTCAATTTAGCATATTGGACCTCACATTATATTTTGTGGATGTAATAACATTACAGGTAGCTTGACCAATACCTGCAAGTTTTTTTTGCTAATCATTCGAACGTTTAAAAGTCAATTAGCGTTCCACTTCAAGATTTTAGACTGCTCTAGTGTAATTGTCTGGCTCAATAGTCGAACACTTGGCAGGTAGATACTATTGGCGAAAAATGTCGGTTTTTGCATATTTATTTGAAATATGAATATAACCGTTACGAATCTCTAAGGATTTTTTTTCTAATTGCCAATGCCCGAGGTGTGGCATCTTTGCATTAGAAGACTCCATTGTGAGTCGGTGACAACTAGGACGTTTAAGGCGGCTAAATAAAAATTAACTTTTATATGAAGCATTTCAATACATAATGATGTCCAAATCTCCAATACGATTACTCATTTAAGTCAGCTTATTTGAAACCGGAAATAGAAAAATACAAAAAATATGCAAATAAATTTCATGAGAAGGGCTTGTCGGAAAGATTTTCCGGATCCATAAAATCCAAACTATGCAACTGGTGTGCGTATTTTTAATCGAAATCGTTTGAGTAGCGTCGTCTTCACTTAGATTTCATACGGTTATAAAATTGGTACTCTAATACTGCGTATGATTCAATGATCGTTGCTTCCGATCAACTCGTTCTTGAATCCAGCTCAGAATTCATCTCCTTTTCGAGCTATCAGAATGGGTAATAAACTTCCACTTAATGTCGTCTCAGTGCATAATGTCTTTGCATTAATGGTCGCCTAAAGCACTTTAGACCTCAAGAAAATCTATGAGTGTATTCAAATGAAACGAACTTTTCGATCATCATGACGTAATTCTTTTATATTTTTGAATGTTCTTTATTCTCGCCTAGTGAAATAAAGATTTTACAACAACAAGAGTGGACTAATTGAACGAACTACCCTTCAGAAGTCAATCTTTTTTTTTTCTTCTGACGAATGCAATTATAATAAAATCGACAAAGATTTCTTATAAAAGCTATTCAGTTCTCTTTCGAAAGTAAAGAAATTCTACGTCACGACTGCATTCTGATGTCACTCTCAAACATATATTCCCTGGAGGAAAAATCCAGAAACTTTAGGAATATACATTTTGTTGTTTTGTTTGCTTTTCACATTAGAAATTTTATTATTTCGACGAAAATTTTAATTTATGCAGCATCGAAAATGAAACCTACTAATTTTTTAATAATTCTGATAATATCGGCTAGGTTTTAGAATAAGTTCGAAGTGATAATCCAAAATAAGTTTATTTCTCGACAATTTAGAGAATTCCCCGTGGATCATCAAGTGATACTAAGCTTAGCGGTCTTCTCACCCCTACTTACTCTGTTATACTTGTTTCAAGAAAATACTATTTGTTGTCTTAAATTTAACTCCATAATTCACCCACTATCTCACATTTATCTCCACAATAGAATCTATAGCTCCATTACCTCATACTTGATCTACATCTTCCCAATAACCTCAAATTTTACAGCTCAC
>JAAVTS010004298.1:0-13904 GCA_022845575.1 Baylisascaris ailuri
CTTAGCGCCTACTATATCGCTCAAGCTGCCCAACCTGCCCGTCATCAAGGTTGCTGCTTTTGATTGTCCTCGTTTGGTTTATTGTTTTTATACTGCAAGTTTTGTGACAGGCCTGCGCAGCTTGTTAGTTTTACTCCACGTGCATCGTGACCTTAACTTTGTTAATCTCTTTTCTAATAAACCGTCGATCTTTCGGCTCTCTTTTCTGTCGTCTACATACGACCGTCAACCTCGTTTGTTCACGACAGCACAATTTAAATTACATAATGAGTCGCTTGCAATATTTACTTTTGAGAAAAAACTATTTGTATAGAAAAAAACTTAAAAAAAGAGATCCCATCTTAGAGAATTAGATGCAATTATTGGCATAAAGATACGTATGCAAGTTATTGCGTATGTATGCAAGCGTAATATTTATTGATTTGTTGAAAACGAAAGAAACGGAATATTGAATAATCTCGGTTGTGTTTCATTAACAAACAATCATTTATGTTTATAAAGATGATTCTTTGGTTGAGGGATTGCATCGAACTATGGAGAAGAAAATTTATTCAAATTCATAATAACAATTATGAGCATGTGGATTGCTTCATCGAATTGAAATAGTCGATGGCAATGAAAAAAAATGGATATGACATCGATGAAACAATAAATTAGTAGGTCTTGTTTAATGATAGACTGAAATTTTTGTTAAATAAGCATCAAAAATCTCTCAGAACGAATAATAAAGCCGAAAAAAACTGCTAAATATAGCAAGAGCAGTAGAAGCTAGAACTAAAAGGTGCAAAATTTTGAAAAAAAAGAAATTTTGGAGAAGAAAAAGATAAAGAAAATGTTAAGATAGCTAAATAAGGAACTTGAAGTGAAGTTGAAAGTGAAAAAAAAGACTGCAAAAGATCTTCCTAAACAACACAAGTTTGAGGTATGACAGCAAGGTTAAGATTAATTTATAGATGTTAGAGGTGGTCATGTTTCGGCTCTTATGTGTTCATTTCAACATTTTTCACTATTCTTGTGTTCACTATCGACAAGCTTATAGCATCCAATTGATTAATGCCTAGAAAATCGTTACACCACAATATAGCTGCACGGTTCCATAGTGCCTCGAGGAGTACACCAGTGGAAAGGTATGCCACAGAAGCTTGAACAATGGCCATTCTTGTTCTCGCGCTCATCAGGACGACGCCTCTATGAATTGTGGGCAAGAAAAAAAAATTGTGCAATAAAATACTCACATTTTAACTGATTCAACCTTTCGTACAAACACTTCGTTGAAAAAAAAAATTTTTTTTTATCTGTCGACTATAAAATTCGATTTGATTCGTGCAACATAAATGTAAAGGCATATTTAACATTTATAGATGTATATAATTGTTTCTTTAAAGTATATATCTTTTCTCCCGCATACCATCGAATATTCACATCAACCTGTTAATACTATCGAAGCTGGCAACTTTGACTCTTGTGGTTTCTCGGCTAGTACTATCGAACAGGTAGATAAACGCAGAAACAATGTCGTAATGATATAAGAATTAAAATGTACAGTAACGCTGTTTCCTACTTTTTCAACAACAAACTTACTCCTCACTATGCCCATAAACATAGATAGACAACTAATCGAACAGTACCACAGAAGTTAGTAACGGTATGCGTTAACCTATCAGCTCATTCGATTATCGAACAAATAGAAACAATAGGAAGATGCCTAATAACAAATTATTGAGCAGAAGTGACCATGTCAAACGAATTGAAAATCGGGAAGTCGTATTTTGGTCATGTTCGGTTGGTGATATAACAATGCTGAGGATTAACTTTGTCGCAATTTTCAACATTAGTAGTATAAATATGAGATGGCGATGTGAAAATTTTGTAGGAGCGCATTAAAAAAGAATTTATATAAATTAAATATCATTTTTCTGCACCCATATTAGTGATCGCATTATATCAACGAATATATGCGTGGATTATTCTTTGCTAATAGTGGCAGCATTATCATCCTTATGCACTTATCACTGCTATTAAGCCAACTTTTCAGAAGTAGGGATTAGCGCTTAGGCTTACGCATTGAATCCACGACCATAAATGCTTGCTTGAAGAGCAGTATTTTATAGTTCTAATTTGCTAATGAGGGTGAATACCATTCATGTATCACGAAACCCATTCAGATCAGACCTAATAGTGCAAGCGATATGTAGCATTCCACAACAAGAAAACAGGTAATGGTAGTTGTATTTTGTTTGAACGATTGTTTTGTAATCCTCCAAAATAAATGAATAAAATAAAGTAGAATAAAATAAATAAATAAATGAATAAATAAATAAATAAAAATGAAATATCGAAACGGCACAGCAATGAGGGTCGTTGAATTGAAGCATGATAAAAGCTGGTCGGAGGAATTACATAAAAATAATTATTGACAAATCAGAAAAATAACTACTGACAAATCATCGAATGATCACTTCACTGATCGAAACAAACAATCAATCGATTAAACCGATCAGCTGATGGATTGCAAAGACGTGCAAGTGGAAATGAACCTATCACTCAGCTGAAGAAAACCACAAAAAAAAAAACTCCTACCTTGCGAGAAACGAATGCAAGAGTAGTTCGTTTAGCAATAGCGCCTTTCGCTCAAGGCTTTAGCAGCTGGAGCTCGCACTACTCAGTCGAGCGTTAAGTTGGAGGGTTGAAAGCAGCTAACGAAGCGCAATGCACACCCTCATTCAATAGACAGTGATCGAATTGCACAGCATGTCTCAATTCAACAATGTGCTATTTCAGAGATTTTATGCTAGAGAACGATTGAAAAACACTCAAAGGAAGCGGCTGCTCTATTGACTCGTTTATTCTGCTATCAAAGCTAAAAAAAAGAGAACAATATGGAAACATATTTACGAACAGTTGCCATTGCTAAACACATTATTCATCTAATGCTTTATTTATCGTTCTTGCGTACAGTTAATGCGACTCAACAATTTGCTGAGTTGCTTGAGCCTATGCAGCATAGTATATTCTTTTTGGTAACATAAATTAATTATCCCAGCTATTCGATTCGTCAATATGTAGCATTCTACCGTTCAATCACAAATCAATGTCCTTCTCAATTAAAGCAATGAGCTGCTTTAAAACTCCACAAAATCTGATTCCACATTGATTCCACATCGTTCTTTCCCTTCAAATAGTACATAAATGACATTTTTTCAAAATCGTTATAAACAATAGAAGGATGACTGTTTTTATTGGAAATGAGGGAATGCCCAAACCTTACAATTTGCCATTACTTAAAAAATTGCCAATTTGTCATATTTTAAATATATTCTAGTAATAGCATAAGTTCTTCACGAAAAACGCCCTTGCATTGGCGATCTTATTAAATCGTCGCTTAGCAGAGGAATTCTTTGATAAAATTAAATAGTTATGGTGCGTATTGCATATAGAATGCTTCAACAGTTATCACTTCAACTTTGTAAGAGCATTGCATCATGCTTTTGTTGGCCATTTAAGAGTGATCTGAGAGGAAGGGAAGTATGGGTATCCTGTTATTTCGACATCTTTCAAGGCCCACAAAGCCGATCAGCTCCATCCGCGAAATATTGCGACTGTCTTAGCACTACTAATGATAGGAAGTTTGCTACAAAAAAGTGTCAATATCCTGCTTCAACAGCACGAGATCCGAGGGATTTCGACCACAAAAACGGGTGTGAAATCAAGATATAGAGATCAAAATGGAGATTAAATTGAAAAGTCCATTGCGTAGTATATCGCTATCTCCGCCTCTGAAAAATAACATTTGTTACACCTTTCCGTCGATGGGTTCATAAATTTTTTTCGTGTTTTTTCTTAAGCAATCTCAACATTACAGTCAAGAAAAATGTGACCTGAGATAAGTAGACTGAAAAAAAAACAGACTAAGTGCAGATATAAAACGCCCATTCGACTCTGCAAATCCCGTCACCTTCTAGATGTTGTGTTTGAAGAATTGCACAAAAAATATGGAGGAATCTTGCGGTGCTGGGATTCTCTGATTGAAAGGCACCGTCTCACACGAGCAGCTCTTAAGAATAGAAAGTTTGAATCACATAGTTCGAAAAATAGTGTAGGGAACAATGGAAAAACGAAATCCCGAAAGGATGTAATCTTGAAAACAGATGCCGCCATCAGCGGTAGTTTTCTTGCACCATATGTTATATGATTAGTTTTATGTGGAATTCGAGACCACCTATCACTAAAACATTTATGCTTTCCAACGTCCATCAGTGAATACATAGTGAAACGCTTCCTTTGGCAGGAAATGCTTTAAGTTGAAGTGTCGCTAAAAGCAATGATAATATGACCTGTGTTTATTTGGCGAAACATATACTTCATCGCACATGATGGAATATGCAATAGAAGAGGTAGCCAATCGCTAGTATATATAAAATGGATAAAATATTCTAATGTACTAAAATTGACTTCATAGCATATGAAAAGAATAGATAACGATATAATTCGTTATAATCACGTATATGGCAGTTGAATAACTATAAAAAGCTTATAGCAGCTAACTGACTTATAATCCCTCACCTATATATTTGAAGGACGTTAAGAATAGTTCACAGTTCATTAGCAAATAAATACTCTTGCCATAAAATTTGAGGCAAGTAAAAATGACTAAATTAGAGCACACTTTTCACAACGATTCAATTTATAAATGTGTAACTATTCCTCTTCCCTCTCCTTGCAAGTTTTTTAAGCTTTGGCGAGAGAAAATCGAGGAAAAATCACTCCTTCAAACAGGAATCCTTGTAAGAAAAAAGTCGAGTACTCAAGACTGCGAAGAACCCCCTCAATACCAATGAAAGAATAAAAAGCAGTTCTTATTCTCTTCTATTCTTGAGACGTTCGTCAATCACCTTAAGAGTCGAGTATCGTTGTACTGTGCATTGTACACTACTGTATTGTACTGTACAGTCGAGTATTGTGCATTTCCCAAACGATAGAGGCAACACACTACGCTCGTTTTGCTCTAGCAAATACTCTAACAGAATTCAACATAAACGGAAGACGGGAATGGTTAATGAGAATCGAAAAAAGGCTTTCTAAATCCTAGAACCATTTGCCTGCAATCTGTAAAAAATTTTGCAAAATAAAGTTGCAACAAAAATAAAATAAAGGCACTTCGACGAAATCAAATAGTTAACTGAAGACTATGACGAATCAACAAAAGCAAAGGCATATAATGTGACACTTATAAACAGATCAGACAAATACCTTAACTATTGATCAAATTGACAAAATGAAGCCTAAATACACTAAAAATTGGAAATAGAATCCAGTAAACATCTCAAGATTTACGGTGACCATTCGAATGAATAGAATACATGCCTGAATACATACAGGTGCCAATAACATTACAGCATTTCTATATCTTAGTCTTTGGGGGAAATTTACTGCAGACTCAAGATAACGGTAAAATTATGCAGCTTATAATGGCAAACGTGGTTCATTTTCTAAATCTCCCTAGAAGGTTTAAAACAAATAGTGATGAAACTCGAATAAACTCATGGATTGATGTATATAAGACGTAGCGATTAAGTATTTCTTTATAAAAATTATTGAACGATATTACAAATATTATAGCTAAAAAAATCGCTCTCAAGAATCTGTTATATTATTCATATATCGATGTGAAAATATAATTTCTGCAATGCATTTTTTTTCGATAGAAAATTTTGTCAATCTTTATGAAATATGACAAATGTGACAGCCATCAAAAGCAATCAACATTCATTATATATAAATAAACAATCGTTGTACGATCGAGCAACACAACTATCGATATAATAAAATAACAGCTGCGATAACTCATAAAATCCCTCCCTATAATAAGAGAATATTTATAATCTTGGTTTGAATGGTCACATAAAACACCTCTCTTCTCTGCACTAAAATCAACATCCGCGTTTGTTTAACTGAGCATAAAGTGTGCAAAAATGATTATGAGTTACATACTGGAAAAATTACATGGAAATTGGCCAGAAGAGGAAATCACGCGTTGGACGAGACAGATTCAGCCAAAATGGGACGGATCATCAATACATTCCATCAGAGATTGAATTCATATAGAGCCGACAACTGATTCTTTTTGTTTCCGCTCGCTTCTCACTTCACCTATCGTCGGCTTTACGGTTTTCCATTCCTTTATTCCATCCACGAGAATATCGTTTAAATCGAGAGTATCCAAATATGCAACCTGAATGCGGAATGTAACATCGAATTATCGTAAAATCTTAAGTAGAACCCATTCCATATAATTTAACTTCTTCTCCAGTATTTGACTAGCAAAATATTCACAATAAAGTACAGATAAACGGAATACGTAGATGATATCTCATAAACAAAGAAACCGAGAAATTCCATATTTCGGTTCAAAAAAAATCTTGAAAATATAGTGTGATTGGCGCAATTGTAGACTTTGGAAGTGGTGCGCTGTAAGTAAAAGCTGGTTATAAAGTGAAAGCAGATAACGGTTTATACAGGAGGAAGAGTACCTCCTCCCTCTTATCACGTAAGTGCCTTGCGCCAATTTGAGCAAATTATATGAAGGGCGAAATAGCACAAAGCAAAACGAAAAAATGGCGATGCGGGGGGATCAGGACGAGGTGGGAGGGGGGGGCGAGCCTAATTTCTAATCAGCAGCTTTCAGGATCGCTATTCCAAACAAGACAATTGTTCACTTAGCAGTTGCAATCTTCTGCGCAAATTTCATTGGCATATTTAAGTTTCATATCGGAATCACAGCATAACTTTGTTCACTAAAACAATTTTGAGTATTAAAATGTCTTCGACGACTCTAAAACCTAATAATAATGAATAGACTCAGATGTGTTAAATGAGTAAAAAATTAACGACTGACCGTCGATCGCATATAAAGGATGACCCTATTGATGTGAATTGGATCACATGTCCTCTGTAAATATAAACATCGCCACACTGCACCAGCCAAAACAGTATCGTCCGAGAGAAAACCCTAAAGGAAATGAGTTCAAAACTTCAAAATTTCAAAATAGCCGTAGTTGTTCTCTCATAGAATGACCCCCAACCCTTAGTGGCGTTCATTTTGGTGTAGTATTCAGTCGAACTTATTGAGATTCCTAAAAGTCGCCATCGTCGATGATCGGTTAGGGGATACATTCCACGATCAGGAAGACCCTATACCGCTGACGGCGGTTTCTTAAGTTTGGTTACTCTATTATTCAATAATATCAAAACTGAAAACTACTTTAAACCTGAATGACCTTTACACTGGGCCATCTTCAGTCATCTGACGCTCTTTCAGCAAATGTGAATAGTAGCCACTGTGCACCAAGTAATTCATACAAATGAAAATTCATACTGTGTTGTTGATGTCACATACCCATGAAATAGACGGCAGAAATCGAGCAGAAACTAGCAAAACAATCAACCGTACTGTTATCTCATCCTCTACTTCAAAGATACGCTTCCATGCTTACCTCGTCGTATTCCAATAGGGTTTGAAGATGCAATCCATGCATATGCTTCATATCACCATATGAAGTTAGAGTCTGCTTTATTTCTTCCTAAAAATTAAATTACAACTCTTCGATAGCAAATTTATAGTCTTTCAATATCAACGCAACAAAATGAGAGAGCGTTTTGCTTTTAAAACGAGAAAACGAAATTTTTAAATAAACAAACAACTAATATTTTTTGCATCCAAATTTTGCTATTGCATCAACCCAAAATATACAACGGCAATATATTAATTAAACTCTCACCGTGAGAAACATTCAGCGGGAATAAGACATATGCCTTTTTTTTAAATTTTTTTCTGCCGATCATGTGTATACAAATCAAGCGTATTTATAGTAATACCATATGGCTTTGATAGAACCTATATTTATATAAGTGAACGCACACAGTTCTCGAGTACGTGCTTAGCGATAAAAATAACATCCAATACGATATTGCCTCAACTCAGCTAGAAACGGCCACTAGTGTGAGAAGGAAAAGAAGTAGAGCAACATTAGAAGGGAAAATGATAAGAAGAAAAATAAACACATTCATTTCTAGTAGTGTAAATCCGTAGCGTGAAAATTAATATTAAATTGTCCTCAAAAAACAATATGATATATGAATGACATTGTATATTTTAAATGACCAGTTTAAAGTATCGTCATTGACGGCTACTAAATAATAAAGCAAAAACCACATACACCTATAATCTCTAATCTTTTATCGACATCCAACCACATCGTTGCAAGAAGACCACTTCGTAGACGCAGATATGCCTCTGCTTCCAATGAAACATGCAATCGCATAAGAACCATCCTCAAACCATCTCAATTCAAAGAAACGTTCAACAATTCAGTGATGGTTTCTTTCCTTATGGGAAACGCTGAGGCGATAAAAAGTGGTAGGGTAGATGGGGAAGCTGAAATGATAAAAAAAGAGCAATCAAGTGGAAAAAGTCATAAATGTTCATGTTGAGAGTCAAGGAACTCATGAAATATGCACCTTAGCAACTGCAAATCGACACACTCGCCTCAAACATTGCATCTGTTACAAAAAATGCGCTAATAGAATGCAGTTATAAGTCAGAATAACATCTGCCCATATATAAGTTCTTATGCTTCAAAAGTATTTAGATGTTTCTACACTTAATGCTCGAGGAATATACTCAATGATTGCATAAAGAAAAAATAACTTTATACGCCAACTTACCAAATATGTATCAGAGTCAATTTGAACCATGTAGAAACGTAATCGGGAAGTCCAAATGCTGAAAACAAAGAATAAGAGGTCGAAATTAGTGGTAGATTAGATAGAAAAAATATAGGAATGGAGAAATCTGTCATTTTAAGCACTAACTTGAGGCAGCAATGAAGCGATAAATTGATTCATTCAATGCAATGTTAGGGGAGCATCGTCGAAATCTCACTACATGGCCCTGATCACAATAGGTCTTAGGGGAATCACATGGTATTTAAACAAAGGGAATCAAAGAGTATAGGAAACCTGAAGATGTGAAAGTAAAAACTTCTGGAAATACACTAAGCATTCCTTCCGTTCATCACTATAGCCTACCGAACATAAGCAAAAATGGTCTTCATATTTCAGCTATGTCGACAAGTCGAACACATGAATGGCTGATGCTAACTTCTTAATTTTTAATAAACGGAAAGGATACATGAAAACGCGATAATCGACAATATCGTAAATCCGCAGCAATATTAATCGCTGCTTATAAGAAAGTCCATTCATTGAACAAAAATAATTCGCTCACCTAAATATCAGTTAATTGTCAAAAATCACCTAATGCGATAACGAAGCTGTCGCATAAACAACTATTCTGAAAATTCGCCTATTTTTATAGAAATATTTCTGACGATGCATTAAATCCAAATAAAAAATCTCGCTTCCTGGCAGGTATCATGAATTATAATTTCAACAACGATATATGAACTTCGTCATTTCTCCATTTATTACAGTGAAGAATCCTATGATTGAGACGAGGCACAAAAGAGCAAGAGAAAGCAAACAGAGTTCAAGAGGAAATAAAATGGCACAATCACACTGCTCACTTTCACCCATAAACAGCGACATATAGGTGGAGAACAACACATTTTGTGTTCCACCTTCAGTTGCATCACTTGGCAAACAAATTGCTATATGTTTGCTATACATATTTATTCTTCTCATATCTTCTGCATTTATATATCACCGTTGACATCTTTCTTTTCCGTCCCTGCACAAGGAATGTCGATGCGGCACTCTAAGCATAGGCTCCCTCAATGAAGTACTAAACAACAGCGCCAGCCAAGTGGTACTTCATCGGTATTTGTCAAAAAGTGGTGGCTGTTTTTCGGCTCCCGCAAAATGCCAATAAGCAGGAATGATGGCTGCTTTCCCAGTTAGCCCAGTCTCGACTTGGACGCCTTTCCAAGCTGGATACCACAAAAATTGGAGATGAACGTTCAATGGACTTAAGTGCATAACACAGTTGAAAGATGGGAGATACCATATTGCGTATAGCAAGGACTGATGAATTGGATGAGAGTGTTTGCATAGACGCACACTAGGTGAAACAGTCCACTCTATCCTCTCAACACTATTAGTATCGCATTCCATAGACCTCTCCAGAGATAACAGAAGCAGGAAAACACTCATATGGTTCCACCGGCTAAATGCAGTGAACCACCGACAATACCTTCACATAGTTTGATGTATGGATAGTTGTTCGCACAATCGTAGTACAACTGAGCCGATGCACGATCCAATAACTGAAAATATTGAAGCGATAGATAGGGCGAAAATGGTTTATATAACCGCTCGTAACAATGATCCCATCAAATTCCATAAATTTTTAATCACATTTTTTCGAGTACCTCCGAATAAAAACCCTCACGAAGATACGTTCCCTCTGAACGATACATCCCCGAAGATATGTTCCCTCCGGACGGAACTCCTCATGAAAATATGCCCTCTACGAATAGAATCCCTTACGAAAACATGTCCTCTCCTTCTAGTTGGTAAGGACTTTTTTAAGACATCTTCATCGTAAGTTTTATATCAACCTCGAAGCCCAAAAGAGATCAGCGACGCAAAAATCATCAATGAACACTTGCTTCATTATCCTCAGTATTCATGAAGCTACTAACTAAACTAGCCGGCAGATTATCGATGGAAATACAACACAACCAAAATTACGTCAATGCGAACATACTTTTGCTCATTGCAATAAACTTAAACAGATGAAAGGCAACGAAAAAGGAAGAAGCGTGCTGGACGAGCTAGCACGATATGCGCTTTTTGCATTTCACTTACTTGATTAATCGTTTTCACAAATTATCAACAAGAAATAAAATATACAAAAAATTGTCCTCATATTTCAAACGAACCCGATTGCGCACCTTTGAATGCCTATAACTCTTTGAAAGTTGCTTGGTCAGTTATGCATACACATACATGATCAACGTGTTGGAGCCAACTTCCAGTCAGTGTCAGGAACAAATAAAATTTTTTAACAAAACCAAATCGACAGATGCTCTGTAATGACCATAAACTTTTTCAAAAAACAACACCAATAATACCGTTAACAGTGCTTCTGATAATGCGGTGTCTAAGAATATATATCTTTAGGATGACCAAGCCGGTTGTGACTAATAGTTAAGAACAAATTGAGCTACGATCGAGAAGCATCAGTAAACAAGAAAAATATAAGCTTAGAAATAAAATGAATTTCACTGACAATTTTCAGTTCGGGATCGATGGCAGAACGTGAACCCATCTTTGCTTTGAGGAGTGCTATCAAGCGCTGAATGGTTCGTGGTAGACGACTCGGTGGTTGAGCGAGAATCGAATTGACTCGCTCGTCCAACAACTCGGGTCGGAAAACTTCCTTCGTAGCCAATCGCTGTAATTTTCATCTAACTGATTCAGGGAAAGCATAATTCTTCTTGTACCTCATGCCGTATCAATCTACGGCCGAATGCGACATCAAATACAAATGAAGATATGACGAAGTAATCATCAATGTTTCGTTTCTGATTTTTAGAGTTAGGTGAGCTTGTTTTACATTGCATTGTGATAAAGGTGAGGTGATAACGTTCTAGAACATGATGCGCGTCAGACAAAGTGTCTAAATCTAAGAAGTGTTCAAGCAGTAGATCATCGAATTCGATTAAAATCTAGTCCAAATATAATACGTAATCCAAATACAACATGTAACTGCCTTCTGAGCACGCAGAAAAAAACTAAAGTAGTTATATAACTTTATAACCCCTATACCGTAATATGATCCACGCATCTACGCATACACTATATCCTCTCTAATTGCATATGCACAGCTGCTTTTGCAGAAGACAGACGGAAGGGAAGAAGGAAGAGTAATATGAGCGAAGAAGGCTTACTGGAAAAGTGGATAGCATGGACCGCCTGAAGGATGCACAAGACGAACATGACAAACCAAATGATAACACTCCACCTCCTGTCACATCAACCATCCTTATTATCGACCTCAACATCGAGATAGCTCGCCTGCAATCAAAGAGGGTTAGAGTCGATACAGGAATAAGAAACACCTTTTCGGTGAAGTGACAGCTGCTAGCATTGAAAGAGAGATTTCACATTTCATTCAACCCACAAAAAACGCTGACAAGTACCTTACTTCATATCATTCAACAGAAGAGACCATTCCTCCTTCTTACCTGAATGAAAGGGTCCCTTCCTCCTAACGCCTCCTCCCCTCTATCAAATCTGTTCGCTCACCTCGAAAACGACCTGCTCTAGAGTCCCGCCATTCTATCACACGAATGCCCCGATGAAAGATCAGACAAAAGTGATGAAAGCATATCATCGAATCACCCTTTTGAAGAATGCTTTGATAGCTAGTAGCAGTTAGCACAACTAGATCGATTTAAGGCCCTCGGTCCCTTCGTTTATCCTTTCCACCTGTGTACTAGATGAGAACCTATGTCCTTTGAAGTGCACTTTTAAAGGCAATATTGCGAATGCTTTCATCGAGTCTAATGTCACTATCGTGCATGCTTGTCTTATATCTTAGAACCCATCAATAAACTACTTCACAGGCACAAAATACACCTCTCGGAGTGTGCACTTCTTGTCTATATATTCAACTTTGGCATATGAAACTGAAGCTTTTACTTCACCTTTAGTTTGGAATTTGCCCGATTAAAACGAAGGAGGGAATCTATCGCTAATACTACAGGATTGCAGATATAAAAGAAAAGACAAGTGACACGGTAATAACGATACCGTATCACTTCCTCCTATTACCATACCAGTTCCTCCTATGACGTTAGCTATACTCATGAATCAAATTCAGTTGATAAACACCCAAGTGAAACAAAGTCTAGCAAACGTTTTCATACCGGAAAGGTGTTTTAGATAGTATAAATTAAAGAAATCATCATTTTGCACTTATTATATTCAGCGATACCCAATTCAATTTCATCTCATCGAAACCTCTTCTATTATTGCAAAAAACATTTGCCGCTGAAATGGATCATCGAGGTGCTTTTCTCAGCTCAACGTTATATACTTCGATGTCTTCATCTTTATTCTTGATGTTTTCGCTCACGATACTATACTCCATTTTCCATTATTATTTAATCAGAAATTTATGCATGAAATAAGTTATTCTAATCTCTGTGATCGTGGTGTTCGCCAAATTTATGCTGGAAACAAATAATAATGAATAGTTGGTGGGGAAGCATTTAATAAAGCAATTCTTATGACAAGTGATACGGTAATAACGATAAAGCATAAACTGCTGAATTGTAACAGCCACTGTTCGGTGTTTCTCTAATCAAAAGAGGCATATTTCAGTGATGAGAAAAATTTTATTCTGTACGACGAATTAAATGAAGCAAAAAAAAAAAAAAAAAAAACACAGATTTAAAGAGTAGTTGGCGTGATGACAAAAAAGATTATGTGGGCTCACAACTTGAGTTCGATGAGGACTGTATGGCAATGTCCTAGCATAGGTCAGAGAGGTCAGGAAATTGATGCATTGTAATGAAATATGCAGCGTTACTTCTTCCATTATATCCATCATTAAATGCTTCACAGCCAAATATTCGAAGTTTATCTCTCCAGTATGGTACGTTCTCAATAATAAAACGATGCATTTTCTAACTACAATCGAGAATTCCTCCGAAACAGTTTTTTTCTTTTTTTTTTTGATACTAGGAGTTCATACCAAAATATCGAGGAGGATAGATATCACGTAAGAATACACAAAAAAGATCAAGAAAGAAAAACATTCAATTAATGGGATATTCGATACAGAAACGATATTGTTAGGGAAGACAAAGAAATACAGCAAATATAGAAAGAAACAATACAATAAATAGAAAGAAAGACGGAAAAGAGAAAAAAAA
>JAAVTS010004299.1:0-13902 GCA_022845575.1 Baylisascaris ailuri
TTCTTCTTATTTGTTAGAGAGTGATGAACTACAGATAAAAGACATTTCTACGACGGATATGACCTTTACCAGTGAACTGCATTGGCTTTCAAATACATAAAAAAGAACAGATGGAGAAAATTAAACCCTTTCAAACAAAACGCTATCGAGATCAGAGTGTCTTAACAATCGAAGTTGGGGAAATTCATTTGCACACCACCCAGAAAGCATTCTATTAGGTTTCTCCTACGGTTCTTTATGGTTCTTCCTTCCCCCCTTCCTATCCTGAATATCTCTTTAAAAATCGCATCCAGCGCGTCTTATAGCCAGCCGGTTGCCGCTTTTCATAAATACCAAACGCGGGTGGCACAAAAAAGAGAGAAAGATTACAGCCGAAATTTGAACTTTACCCTCGGAAACTGATCAATACGATCGCACTGGCTAAAGTTTCTTGCGGAAGAAAGAAATTGCACCTTATTAGGTTCGATCATAGAGCACTTACCTTGCTGTTATTGAATAATATGATTTCATACCGAGTTTCAAGATTCTTTCCTGTGATTACGAATTGATCAATCAATAAACTATATCAATCAATAAATCAGTAAATCAATAATAAACTTAAAAAAACTAAATCAAAAAATGCAACCAAAACCTTCCTCTAATCATTCCATCAACACATCATATTCCAGCACTTAATGTATATTCACAAGATTACACTAAATAAAAAATAAAAAATTCATCGAACACCAATAATTCCTAACCAATTGTTCAAAAAAGTTTAAGCATTAAAGACCAATATTTCTTTCAGCGATCATGCAAACAAGTTTCAAAATGAATCATTCATTCTATTATCAATTCAACAAACAATTCCCCATTTCTCGAGCAATCTTAGCGCAGATATTAAAAGCATCGATCTCTCAAACACATTAAGAAACATAATCTATGGTCAATAACTTCTTATAAGCATATAATGACATAATGGTCAATAATGACCGCAATTATGGCATAGTGGTCAACAACGGTCAACAGACCAATCTAACCCAATAACCTTCTTGCAATCACTGTTCCTACTTACTACTACATAGCATCATGATGTCCTTATTGCTAAAGTTGATGATGAATCCTCATCGACTTTAAAACAGACTCTCTCTATTCTCCTATAAACATAAAAAAAGCCTTCACACTTGCTAATTTCCTCCCCGCAAAAACGTTTAGACCAACAAAAACGTAACCAATCTTATCTCAAGATTAGATCAACATAGAAAATCTTGACAGTGCACCGATAAACCCAAGGTTAATGCGGCAAAGATGAAGGAGTCTCATGGAGTTCAGTCAAAGATGGAAGATCAAAGGATGGGATGTTAGCCGTCGGACACCTCAACGATGAAACAGCTTGTAAACGTGTTTCCGTCTTTCAAAAAATGGCATTGCTTCACTGTTAGCAATAACATCGAAAAGCAAACGAGTCTTCCGATGTAAAAAAAGCCAGGATATTTCACTGATGAAAAAAAATGCACGATAAAATCAACATAAAGCCTACCAACCAGCCGATGATAAGCGCATCTCTACAGCCGATTGCCTTCTATTTATTCATTTTGGCATCTTTTCAAACAATTCACGTCAGAAATGAGACGTTAAATAACAAAAGAATGAGGTTGCCACTCCCTGAAAATTTCGACCGAATATAAAACATTCTCCACCCTTCTCTCTTCCCCTATCCATTCCATACAGTTCAAAAATTTGCATATCTAAATTTATAAAAATCCATCCTTGCATAATGCGCTGAACACATTCATCATGAACTAAAAGCACAATCAACACCAACAGGGAAACGACCATTAAAAAAGCATTAATATTTGCCTTCATAAGGTAACAGCATAGAACGCATAGGTGTGGTGATATAAGCTTCCATCCAGCAATAATTAAGCAACTTCTTAACAGATTATATACCAAACTGATATTAAAAAAACACTAAATTGCACTGGCTTAGGCATCTTACCAAAGCATGGATGGTTTGCCTAGATCTGCATGCTACCCTAAACAAATTCGAGCAAATTCCCCCCCCCCCCCCNCCCCCCCCCCAATAAACAGCCCCATTTCACCAGCAATCATCTCGAACAAAGAATAAAGGGCAAAGCTATTTTTTGGTATCATTCAAACGATTCGAGAAGATTGTGGTAGCAAAAAGAACAAGTTTGTTGATCCCTTCATAATCGAATGTTTTTGTTGCCGTAGAATACAAGCCAACGTTTTTTGCTGCCACGTACGGTGATCACGTCACAACGGCACAGCCCGCAATGGCATGTTAAGAAAATCAATAACCGGTAGATGCATACCCGACGGCGAACTTTTTCTGATCAGTGCACCCCCTTACCATCTAGGTTAAGTGCAATTTGAAACGGTGCGGAGTCAAATATAAGGCGCGGAGTCTTGCTCCTAAAATTCAGCCCCTAACTACGGCTTAAAAGTGCTTGAGTTTAATTTGCAAGTCAAACACATTGCAGTCGGTCTAAATATCAAGCCGATATATCATCGTTGACGAAGACATCGAACAAAGCTGACCAAAATGAGTAAGCGACTTCTAAATTCACGTTAAAAAATCTGCCCAACTTTCTTTACCTTTTGTTTAAATCATCAAGGGGTAAGATTTTAGAAATACCAAACCACTTGACATAATCAAAAAAAAACCTATAGAACTCGGGATAACCTGGAGTCGGACAGGCTTTTTACAACTCACGCCTATTATACAAATCATAATAAACTAATAAATAATATCACATCGATAAGCGATTCTAAATTTTGGTGGCGGCTAGGCAACACGAATCGCGCTTAGACCAGTCAAAAAGTAAACCGGAAGAAAGTCCCACATGTAATTTTTCATTCAAAAACACCTCAAATATCAATACAACAAACACATTATTTAGGGTACCGGAATCTATTTTAAGTTAATTTATGCAATTACTATAACACTGTTAAATCAAAGAAAAAACAAGCTAAACATCCGTTCGGATGGAAGACCTTTGTTCAGCTACAACAAACAATGTCTTTGAAAATTGCCGCCATAAAGGAACGAACGGCTGCCAAGAGATGCACTTATTGGTGATGAGAGCAGACATGGCAGATGTGAAGGGTGGTTCATTCAGATGGATGCATCATGATTCAGCAAACACAACTCAACACTATATTTCATTTATATTACACATTCATTCGCTATCAAGAAAACATTCACCGATGAGTGAAACGATATGCTTCAACATCGAATGATCTCCTCTCATGCTTATAAATCCGAAGATCAGCATAGGATCGTCGAGAACAAAAAACCTCGTAGAAGATGCATCGAGAAATTATAAATCAGAAGAAAATTGCGTATGGAAGGCGGATAGAAGGAATAGGGGAATCTCGAAATCCCTTCAACCTCGCACCGATGCCTGGCACACCCTCTCCCAACTCCAATTTATGCCTATCTCACCTTTACATCGATCAGTAAGGCATGACAAGCAACACTCTTTTTGTCTCAACTGCAATTCCTATACTACTACCTCTCGAACATGCTCAGCCATATACTAACAACAGCCAAACACTATTCATCCCTGAACGGTGTTTTTATTTCGTTGCTTTTTTGCTCATTCATGTCATTTGGCAACATTTCTTGGTGGAAGAATTTAACTCCAAACTTTTAACTCAACTAAAACATTTGGTTATAAACTCCCTAAAACTTGAAGTAGGCAAGCGGATTCGACACATGGTGAAACATTATGGCCAAATCACGTCGCCTCAAATGTAATACAGCAGTAAATCGTTGTTCTCCAATCAAAACGAGGGAATGTGTTGCGAAGAGAATATTTTCAAATAACCAGTAAAACTTACGTGGACGAGTAAGAGTTAATGCGACGCCATTTGGGCGTCTGAATCCATTCGGACGACGCATCACGAGAATCAACCTCGATTACAGCTATTCAACGATTACACCAAAACAGAATCACGTTCGACGTGAAGCAAAAACCAATTGAGAATGGTGTGAAGCAAAGCAAAGCAAAGCAAAGCAACACGCACACGCAACAGACACGGCCGACGCACAAATATGGCTGGTTAGCAACAGCAAACAGCAGCGCCGCCGCCGTGAATAATGTGTCAGCTATGAGCGAGTGTAACCCACAAAACATACACGGCCCAGATCGTTGGGCTATCTATCCGTTGAATATATGCAGATCGAAAGATCGAAAAATCAGTTAGGTGGTCAAACGAGAGGGAGTCTCAATTAGTGATCGTGTGCGCACAATTCACGCGCCGCGATACGCCAATATTGTTTAATAGTTTTATGAGTGGTCATATGGAGTATAGCAGTGGTGCTAAGTGAAGTGCCACGCGCAAGTAGGCATGAGGCACCGGGATGGAAGGCATCCCACAATGAGCACCGTTAAGTAGGATACTTGAATGGAGAGATGCAGAGAAAGAAAGGCGACAGCCGAGTGCCGATTCGCTAAGGCCTATACTTTGGCATAGACATTTTGCATGCAACCATGACAGCCGCACATAGAAAGCCTTGAGGCTTCGATCGATGCCGGCTGCCAGCAGCCACCACGTCACGGCTGGCCTGAAGTAAGCAGCTATCGAGGCCCGTTCTCACGCTGACTCATCATCGCTAGACCTTCGTGCCACATCAAATCGCATACCTCAGGGGATGGCCACCTGCGGTGCAAACTTTCGTATAGGTGAACCTACTTTGCACCATATTAGCTTACACTATAAAGTATACAAAGTTAGGAAAAGCAGCTCTATAGTGAACTACGGTAAACGCCGAATGGATAGGAGGACTCGATAAAAAACACAACACCGTAAGAATAAAGCAACGTCCAACTTTGCAATATGGAGCTTGAAAAGGAATTGAAAATGGGAACTACAGTTTAAACTTTTAGGCATATGATCAGCACTGTGCGATCGTTGATGTTGGTTAGATATCCTACCGCTTCTCCGTTAGATTCGGCATCACAACATGTCCCTATCAGTTCGCACTTAATAAGTGACAGATGGCTGACAATCCCATAGACAAGAAGCTGGCAATAACTTTAGATAAATGCGCAACCAACACACCCCAATAGAATCAACAACAGAAGAAAAAAATAGCGTGAGCCCACCTTAGATCATCATATTTTTCTGCTTATAGAAGACTATGTGGATAAGTGCCTCTTTCATAGTGGGTGGCCTTTTGTCTTATACACCACCACCCCCTGGCCACTTTGCTTACCCCTCCAACTTAATGCGCGGTTCCGTTGAACTTCTTGTGCTTGTTGCAAACACCCATCCACTAAATCACATGCCTGTCAGAAAAGCGATTCGTTTCCGGCTTGAGCACATGCGCTTTCGATGACTCATCAAACGTAATCCAATCCAGCAATCTCTCTCTCTCTAAGATACATTCGTATTGAGAATGGACAATGGGCAATAACATAACGAACACTCGGCACATCGTTAGCAACACTCGATGAGTGCCAATCACGATTCGTCATCTAATCACCGCGCTAATGGCCCATTGAAACCCGACCGCCTTCATCCTCACGCACAACAAATTCATATTGCATCCGCTCCTATTCTCTTATCAGCAAAACGAATCCCCTGAGGGCATTTATTTAATCAAACGCACTTCTATTACCTTCATGCATCACCTAATCAGAAAGCTTAGCTGTCCCACCACCCACCCCTCTCCCTAAGTTTCAGGGACCGATTTCAATCTTGCAAATAAAAACAAATCAGTGCAACGTGCAATAATCACCTACCTCAAGCTTACTTTTCTCGGCTATTCCATTTTACACATCAATAAAAACCTTCAAAACGTTCAATTTTCAGGGTAACTTTCACGCTTCCCAATATAGAACCACCACTACTACTTCCTTATCATAAAATCCATCCAACATACTAATCCATTTGCATACAAAGTTAATATAAGATTGCTGAAGTGACTCTTCTTGCCGACTCACTCAACCTGATCAGGTTGCAACAATTTTAAAAACAAAGCCTATTCCTGCCAGCCGTCGATGCTGATATAAGAGAATCCTGCCAGCCATCGACGTTATATTAAGAGAATCGATTTCAGCAACGTATCGCTGCATCAGGAAACCGTAAATAAGCGGAAATTTCTCAGATAACACAAAAAAATATCTCTACGATGAATCGTAGCAATACCGCACAATTGCAAAATCAGATATGATGCTACAACAATTAAATATAAACAATTTTCTGCCCCATCACATCACAGATTTGAAATCTCCACTCAGAAAAATTCATCTAAATTCATCTCAAGTATGATTTGCAGTCAATTTTCTTGATCCATTCCATGTATATATAATGAAGTCAAAAAGAATTACAGCTGTGATATAAGACAATCAGCCAGTGATTGCTGATAAAGTAAAATCACAAATTCAACCATCCCATCGAACTAGACCAGATGTTCAAGCTAAAAGACACTCGACTATAAGAAGTCATTTCAGGTAACACAAAAAAACTCGATATAACCCCCTCCCCGCTCATTTAAGCATACCTGTATTCATCTCTGGGAATGTTCTTGCCCTTCCCGTGCCACTTTTTGCCGTTCTCGTGCCACTTTATTGGAAAATATCTATTAGTGAACAACTTAGACACGACACTGCTGAGCTAGCAATAACGAAGCTTCATCACACCTGGGCAAACACATCACACATATTGATCGCGAGCCTATTAAACGTTGTCAACAACGCCAACAACAACTTGTTCCACAATATTTACACAAGCAACAACAGCACTTCTTTTACGGAAGCAAAGCGTTTTCCCATTCACTCACTATGGGCCATAAATACCCAATGATAATCAACTGCGTTACATAAAGCTTCTCTAGTGGTCCAGCTTCTGATTGTGAAGCAATGTTCTAAAGCAGCAGAGTTATACAGTTCATTATTTTAAAAAACGTGCCACTTGCTACTCGTCATTCAAGTTTGTATACTTGTTACTCATTTTCTTGCTAGTATGCCCTATCGCGCCGTCTTATTATATTTCTGTATTTCATTTTTGCATTTCACTAGAATTATATTTCATTGCAACAAATATTAAAAACACCGCTCAATATTACGACCGCATTCCAGCACAACCACTTTTTTGAATACCTGCGACAACCAAAAAAAAAAGAAGAAAAAACACGAAAAGCAAACAAACAACAATAAGCAAGTCATAGAGCTATCTGAAAGACTGCGTAATAAAATCCACGTAAAGCTCGCAATATTGCAGTAAGGAGCTCTAGTTCTCTAACTTCAACGATTCACCATTCTCTCTACTTTTCCAATTTTCTCATACCTTTTCACCAAAAAAGAAAAGAAAAAAAACTTTGCTGTAACCTGTATTAAAAGTCAACTTTAATTTATCTCTGAATAAACTAGACAATCCATTAGATGATTCAATAGCGATGTGGGAAATAAATTCGAAATTGGAAGTGAATAGATACATCGATGAGGGCGTTGTGATTTTCCACTTTAAACCATTTCCGCTCTTAGCAACAATGCGCACTCATTTATTTATACTAGACGACAATTTCAATTTGTGCTCATATATCAAAATGTGAGTCCCGGTTTTAAATTTATAGCAATAGTTCCACACAACGATCAACGATACAAGAAAGTGACGTCATGGTGGGAAGGAAGTGGGGAATCTTGGAAATTTTATATAAGGCATCAAAAAAGCCAGTAAAAATAGTGCAATATCGCCGACTTCTTTTCAAAAAAAAAAAAACTTTTACAGAACTAGAATTCCATATAATGCTTCGACTTACTCACGCATGAACGAACTGTAACACTTCAAGTATAAAGCATCAAACTACAATGATTATAATTCAAGAATAGCTATGTAGTTTGCAATTTGGAACCTTTAAAACACCTCTCTCAACGGAGTCACCTACCCATTACTCAGCATATTTACGCAATAAACATAAAGTCAATCAACAAACATCCTTCTTATCTGATAATCTACAAATGTGACCGATACAATCACTGTTGAATACTACCAATCAGCAACCAGTGCAAGCCTATCAGCACACTCAACCATCGATGTAATTTCCAATACCTACCGCACTCTTGCAAGCCATGAGTCCCCTATTATCTCTCGTATCTTTCGAACAAATCCAACGGCATAGCTTATATTTAAAAATAACTGAGATCATCTAAAACCCGTTTATGAATCGGACGGTAAAAGAAGGGCGCAAGTGCACACAAGCAAAGCAATTCACATCGCTTGCTCAACGCATACAGAACATCGTTGCGTTTGCAATGTTCAAAGTGATGAATAAGCCACACGGCTGCCATCAAAATATCACACTAAATAACGCATCTCAACGAGAGATGCAGACATACTTGAATGACTCTCAGAAGAACCGAAATCAAATCAAAAAAAAAAATCGTTGATGACAGCTGAGACGGAAATTCTTTAGCGAAAAAAAAACAACAACAACAACAAATTCTCTCAAGAACGCTAAGAAAATTTGTTTGAAAAATGGGTAAACTAGTTTTTATATGCAAATTACACCGCTTTCAATGAATACTTTAAAAATGTTGCTGTTTACAACGATCACGCCAAATATACATACGATTCCAGATTAAGCTCAAATATATTTATTCAAAAATAAAGCCGAACGGCGTAAATTATTATCAAGGTTGGAGCAAAATTTACAAAAAAATTTACCCAAAACAGTACCAAAAAACTCAACATCACCTCTCAGGTAACAGAGAAAAACAATAAAAATGACGCTTAAATTGCTCAAATCTCAAAGTAAATAAATACCCCCTATAGATTGGTATTTATAAGACGCCTTAACGTATTCCTCAACTTTTCATCGATATATGCATACCAATAGCAGCATAGATCAAACATCTTTTTTAAAAAGAGAAGCAAGCTGCAATTAAAAAGAGGAACAAGAGGAACAAAAACTTGAGTAACCGAGTAAATTTTCAAAAAATGTTGGTAAATATATTTGTATTCTGATGGAAATTAGTAGAAACTATTAAAGAGAAAAATGAAACGAGTGTTAACATTAAGTCCAGAAAATCCTTCTGTGGTTTATCATTTATCCGTCACCTTCAAATGCTGTGGGACCATATCAGCCATATCAACGGATAAATAGATCAACTGCCAATAAAACTCGTCCCAACACGACTGCTTACAATAATCTCACAACGAATCCCTAAAGTCCAACTAAAAAAAAATAAAGATCTTTCAACCTCCTCCCCTCCCTTCCCCCTAAGGAAGTAAAAGCAGTAGAAATCATAAATGGCACAAAGAAAGGATGATACCTATTTGTCTAACTTAGATCACTAAGAAAACATCAACGAAGAAGACTAACTATAGACGGTGGTCAATTAACTAATTCCTACAAACAACCGAATAACCTACCTCACCAACAACCCCTCCCTTTCACCACCACTCAGAGGTTTACACCCTCTCTCTCCATCACTCAGAGTTTGCCTTTTTAGCGCTCACACCTTGACATCTGTAACTCTATCATCGGCACTAGCTAAGCTTACTACCGCCAGCAACAAACATCGCATCGAAATCGACAACGTGCCAGTCGCTGTTAGCATTGCTCACAGCCGACACCTTTCTGAAGTACGTGTCGCGTTTTATCGCTTCGTTTAGATGTGTCATCGATGGCATCCAACTCACTTCTAATAGCAAATATAAGCAACCACTTCAATGCGATCCACTTACCCGCAAATAAACATTTCAACGAAACGATTCACAAATGCGACGCGTCTCAAGTGGTAAACCGTCATATGTATGAATCACCTCAACAATTTTTCTCTTTGCTTCTTGTTCTTTCTATCTCCACTCTCTCTCAATTGACGTACTCTTTACGCAAACATCTCTACGTAATCAATGAATAAACGCAACCGTCCCCTCTTAAGAACAAAGCAAACGTATGCACTTTATGAATGGACAATACAAGTTATCTCCAGGTAAGCGGAAGAAGCTTTTTCGACAATAGCCGAAAACCATTGCGGTAGACGATGCTCTTTTGTTTTTCCAAACCTTTTTTTCGTTTTCCCATCTTTCATTGACGCTCTATTCTTCTTCACACAAGAAAATTGAAATTTAAAGATAGTGGTGGTGACCCCTACCTTCTGACTGCACCTTTAAAAAATATAAGGTGCTTGCTTTGCTCACATAAGAAAGGACGCATCACCGAATAGCTAAATTGCCTCCACGTCACATCAGTCCCAGGTTCTTTCACGCACTAGAGTTACCAATGATGTTCACTCTATAAATCAAGTATCCACCTTATACTTATAGGTATTTATAACAGTAACAGGAAGTGCCGATAGATACTGGCGTAATACTAAGGTAAGAGTTTAGTAAAGCAAACAATCTTCCGCGGACGACAGTAGATAAAATGGGACTGGAATACAAATGAAACAAGCGCTGCAAACGACCTCATAGATGATGTACCGTCCCAATACAACAATATGCGGCTATTGAATAAAAAGAGTATTCAGGTCATATGCTGAGAGAGGGACCTTCCAAGGTTTTGTTCCAAATCGCGGCTTTCCAACTTTGCCATCTCAATGTTGCTTCCTTCTCTCCAGCTCTTTTCCCTATTCGGATTGTTTTCCTATCCAAAGAAGGTCTTCTTTCTAATCAAATACAACGCATTTCTTCAAGTAAAAAAAAAACCACCGCAAAGGTTTTTTTTGATAAAACAAATAAAAACATTCAATAGGAACAGTAATTAACAGTAACTAAAGTTCACTCATATTTCTACCAATTTCCTGAATCAGGAATAAGTACGGTAATACAGTGCATAAAACTAGTAACTATACATAATCACGAAATAATAAATTAAATTAAAAATATAAGAAATTAAATTAAAATATATCTCCTTGCGAATAAACAATTCACTCAAGATCACTAATCAATTTTTCAATTCCACTAACACCAACTCAAATTCCACGATCCATTACAACTTGAAGTATAGAAGAAATCAAGCGATAGTGGCAAGAATATTTTTTTTTCCTTCTTAACTTTAAGTAACCCCTCCCCCCTCTAATTTACAATAAATTTCAAATAAAACCCCCCACAGTTAACAGCAATCAACGGAATTTAAGCAGCGCAGTAATACAAAAAAGCGCATCCCAAAATATTGCCCACCTTTCAAAGCTAATAGCATTCCTCAATGCACTTATTTAATCAGTGATCCCTCGATTGAGGACGACTGCCCATATATCCTTTGAAAGCAACAGATACCCATTAAAACTGCGACCATAAACAGATACATTCACCCCTCAAATGCCGCTTAATAATGCAGCAGCCTTCTTACATGACCGAGTTCCTTGCTTGAGACGACTCATTACAGCCGTTGTAATTAGGAAGATTAAGGAAGAATGTTTTTTGGAGAGCAGGGAATGGGTAGGGGGATGGTAGCATGCCATCCTCGGTATTATTTAGGCTAAACATAAGTCACTATTACTGTCGCCATACCTTTACCCATCAAAAGACCATCTTGACGAGGAATCAATCCCCGACATCCTGCACATCCTTCAATAACACAACAACAACCGTGCTCCTCAGCTCCAACATTCAGCTCTCCCAACATAAAGCAATAAAATGTCTCTTCTCTTCCCAAACATTTCATCCTTCATCTTTTACTACTATCCGCGTCTTTCCGCCAAGAAAGTAAAAAAGCAATAACATAATAAACACTTGTGGATTTCATCGCATCCAACCAGCCGGCTGGCTAAGTGCATAAAAACAATCAAAACGCCTCATAATCGTTTCTTCTTCGATAACAATTCTCCATAGAAAAGATCGAACAGGAAAACTGCTTTTCTGAATAACAATCGTTTCATAAAGGACAAAATTTGTGGATTTTTGGCATTTTAGTTGCCGACATCTCAAAGCGATGATGATGAGTCATCCATATAATTTGGGATAAAGCGCGTAAAATCAACCAAATTTTATTACCATCGCATCTGCTATCCGCCATATGAAACGACTGCCGAAGTGAACGGAAAAACAAATGGTCGCACGACAGACAGACAGACAGACAGACAGAGACAGACAAAACCATTCGCAACAATGAGAAACAAGTGATAGAAGAACCGACCTCGAAGTATTAGGACTCGATTGAAACGTTTCGAGGAAGAAAGCTTCTCTTGCAAAGTTCGCAAGAACTTCGCCGGTGATTCGTCATAGCTGGAATGGCACTTCCGTTTGAGCTTCGAAAAGGTAAATGGTGACGGTGAAGGTGCTACCTCCTCTCTTTCTGAATATAAAACCAAATCCATCATCAACGCTTCGCCTTTTTCTTGACCGAGCTGTGACAGTATTAAATTACTACAAACCTGAAATTAATCCAATATTAGCACTCTTCTCCAACTTAAGATTATATTATAATCGTATATTTCAGATTTTTCTTTGTAATCTTCATCGCTCTATTTTCGAATTATTTGGTCACTATCTCTCTAAGAAATCAACATAAACAGCAAAATGTTGGAATATCAGATAATGCCAATACAATGAGTGCAATATCAAAAAGAAGCCTAGGCCTTACAGCAGTACTTAGCCTAAAACTCCAGACGGCTGTCACTAAATGGACAGCGCAACTCTAACCATACCGTATTAATGAATAAAACAACAGCACATATTTACTAATAGTTCTTACTATAGTTCAGTAAGAGGATATAAAACAGCACTCACTGTTTACTAGAATCAAGCTGACGCGTCACGACCAATCAATCACATCAGCTTTACATCTGAGAGTGTACTATTGGGTAGTTTTAGTTCAGAGGAAATAAATAGGCAATTTTTCGTTTTCCGGACTATTTTCCACTACATAGAACACGAATCTCTCAAGAGAAAGCCAAATGAAAATAATTCGGCTCTATCAGCACCCTATTTGGATTTCCAGTGTAAATACATTTACAACTATTTTCAAGTTTCCATAACTTTGAATTTCTCGCTTGCCGGGCGGAATGCACTGCCGCAGACGCTTTCAATCATCAACACCTCTCACTAGGACTACGTTTCTGTGTTCAGATCGTCAACGAGAAATTCACTCCGATTATTTAAAAAAGACAAAACGATTGATTACCTACCACCTATTAGATTCAACAATCAGCTAGTTCATCGCCGATCATCATTCGTAGACTTAAATGAGTTGTAACAGATACCATAAGACAAACACTAATGCATATTTTAACATAACACAATACTGCTTACGAAAGACGTTTCGTAAACACATTTCACAACAAACCACATTATTACTCATCACTCTTGCTCGTACTCACATATTTTTTGTATCTTTCCTCACTTCGCAACGTTGAAATAAGTAAATAAATAAATAAATAGATAATTAAACAAATAGGTAAATAAATAAGTAAACAAATAAGCGAATAAACAAGCCCAGCAACTTCCGTAGTCAAACCTATCCAGTCAAATCGATAAAACTCCTTTACATTTTTTCGGATCTTTATTAGCCCAATTACCACTTCAATACGCTAAACAGAACCCCTCTTATCCTATCGGAAACATTCAACAGCGAACGACAGCCCTAGTAATAACAACCTCATGAACTCAAAGTTCGGCATGGTTTCCTATAGAAATACTAGCAGAAAATGCAAGAACGCTTTAGTACACCTCTTAAACCTAAAGATGCATGAAATCAATACTCAAATATCACAAAGGAAATTGTAAATGAGAGAAATTTGGGGGATAAAGAAAGAGACACAAAACACTGATGATACAGAGTCGAAAAGAGATCGACCTCAAACGACGATGTAGACGAAAGGGGGGGGGGGGAGGGAAAAGGGACAGGGATAACGGCACCTTCGCTTATAACTTTTGAAGAATATGTGAAAAAAGGTGTAGATGGCTGATTTATAAAGGAAAAATAGATAGAATATGAGTAGTAACACT
>JAAVTS010004300.1:0-10186 GCA_022845575.1 Baylisascaris ailuri
TTGCTTCATTGTTCCTATCTTTTGGAAGTTCTCATCGCTTATTTCTATGAACAGTTCATTTGGTTCGGTTGGTTCGGTTCGAAAATTTGAATATACAATTTAGTTACTCTGAAATTCCACAAAAATAATCCAACAGTTTTTGTGTATGACGCATTTCTGTTTTTATTATGCAAATGTAATTGCATCTGATAATTCATATATGTAATGTTTTTGCCGATTCGATGTTTACATTTTATGCTGTCTTTCTCATTGTATAGCTCTGCAAAGTGACACCATTTTACTTGATTGTTTCTTCTTATTGTGCTGAAATTCTAAACGACCAATAAGATGATAGTAAAATCTCTATCATCTACTGTTTGCATATTTTTTGTGGTGCAATTTATGTTTTAATTTACGTTTAAAAACTGCTCAAGGTGGGAGATTTTTAATGTGGTATTATGCCACACATCGACTCTAAGAAGATTTATTAATCGAAAATTGCGCATTTTTGATTGCTAGTTGGCTAACTGAAATTAATAGGGGAACTAATTGAGAGGAAATTAGTAGCCATTTTGTCATACGTTTGGGTGACAAAACTTGGCAATTTTCATGGAGCTGGAAGTTTTTTGCGCACAATTTGAGGTTCTGTAATACTTTAACCTTATATGAAAGCATGGGATAGGATAGATTTCAATCTTTTCTTTCACGGCCTATGATTTTCAGTCTATAACTGAAACAAGTGTTATCGAAGCCGGTATGTCGATTTCTAAAGGGCAATAAGGAATTCAATCAGTGACGATTCGAGAATAGAAGATCGCAGAAGGGGACCGAAATTCGTAAAATTTTACATTTCCAGCGGGATTTATAGCGTTGAAATAGCAGCCAATAGTTTCTGTATGTGTTGCGGTCAGATGCTATTTCGTATTCGAGAGCTGTACCCTCAGATGGGATTGGAAGGGGGGGAGGGGGGAGGGGTGGAGAGGAAGAAGACTTTCCTGCTTCCGGCACTATAATAATAATTAATATGATGAGTTATGTTTCACTGTGTTTATATTTTATATGTGTTATATTTGATTCACCGCTTGTATTGATTAGTCGATTTCATTTGAAATAAAAGAATCGCTTCAAGTGGCATATCTTTTCAAACCGAGTATAAAGCCATCCTTCTTATATTGCATTTATAGTGATTGTGTAATACATTCAATTTGAGGCGGATGCCATCATCCCTCCTCTGATCTTTGATCTTTGATTGAGACGAGACTGAAGCAATGTGNNNAACAATTTTAAGTATTGTTGCTACCAATTTGTTTTTTGTGATGAGTGGATATGAAGCATAATTTGAAGATAGTTGTTGCACCCCCATTCGTAATGGCAGTACTCCTGGAATACCTTCATTAGACCGGATTTAACCCTCTCTTTCTTCTACGCTGAGTTCAGTTGTTTCGATCGGGTGCATGGAATCATCATACCATTCCATCTTTATAACATTCGTTTTCCTCTCTACTCACATCTAGAATTTTACAGGATGATGCAACAACATTCGATTGTTCCTCTTTCATATCACCTTTCCCTCTAAGTTTGTTTGGAAACTCAATAGAAGGGTACCCACTAAGATTTGAGACGTCGCTAAGCTCCTTATATTCATGTGTGTTTGGCACGATTCCGACATTCCTTATTGGAAAGCTGATGAAAATTTCAAGCATAAGCTCTTTACAGCTCGTTGATTATATAAAAGTGTGAACATTTGATTAACTTGTGATATGTAATTTCGTAAAGAAGTACCCTCTTTATCACCATCGTAGTAACGAACCTCAATCGGGTTGATTTAGCGTTCCGTTTTGCTGAAAACAACTTGACGTTGTGAGGTGCATAAAATTTGGGTTTTATACCTTTGTGCTTATTCGTTTGGCCAATTGTTTCAACTTTTATGCTGTGAGAACATCGATGAAACTTGTTGGGCGTGATGCCAATTATGGGATGACATTCTTACTACCGTTTAGATTGGTTGCCGATATATAGTGAAAGACCAGCGGCGGACATAACGAAAAACGAAGGAGTGTGTACAGTGCGCCGATACAGCGCAGGTCAGTGATAGGAGAGATGAAAGTGAGTGATTTTAGTGATAGCAATGAGAACATCTTTTGAGACATCTTTGGGTACAGACCATCGGCCGTGTATCATCTTTGCGGATTGCATGCATTTATCACAGAATTATGGTGGTATAATGAGTATGCACTCTTTAATTGCAACTTTGTGGGAATCATATAAGCATTTACCAGAAACGTGCAAAGGATTTACGAGAATGAAGGTGAGCGTTCTCATCGATAGTGCTGCACACTATGCACAAATTAAAATAGAGATATCTTGAAGACTAGAACATTGATTCGCTCGGTTTGGTTCTTAACCACAGCTTATTAATCTCTCTTCTCATTATAGGAAAGGTGAATCGTTTTTCAACTGACCGAATCAAATTTGGACAATGGGCACGGCTATCACAATCGGACGGAAGTTGCATTCGAGAGGGATAGACGAATTTCTATTGCAATAATTTATGTAAGGGAATCTGTTACATTTGTATTTTCACAATATTCATGGTATGATCATGCCGAGTTGAGGTTATTATTACTGTAACGCTGAAATGTTTAATGAGGGGGAGGGGAAAATGGAGCTGCTGTAAGCAACGAATCGTAAATCATAAGCGGCATTTTCGAATTGTTTCCACTGAATTCGATGAGATTTATCGGCCATTTGCTAAAGGTGACGGCCATTTGCAGGTCAACATTCAATGGAGTCAAAAGCATTTCGGAGATCATCACTAGAAGTGAACCCTTTATGATCACGGTGGCTGTGGAAATTCGGAGGGAGAATAGATGAAGAACAAATCGTTAATCAACACCACTGTTGACTTATCGCTGCCTATTGAGTCGCTGTCGATGCCATTATGTGGTGTATTTTTCCTTTTAGGCGCTTTTCGAGGCGCGCACCATGTTCTTGTATGTGTATATGTTTTTTATATGTTTTCTTATGGTGTTTTCAAGAGTGGTAGAACCTGGGACATTTAAATTAATGAGGATTATTTATATCACAGGATGGCTTATTGCTTTCTGCTACGCTTCATTTTCCGTAAATAGTGACATTTGCGCCCCCGTTTCTGTTTTCCTCGATTGTGGATTTGCGTGAACCAGTGGTTGCATAGGAAGAAGCATTTTTAGATTTATTACTCAGATGGCTTGTTGTTGTGGCCAGCTGAAAGGAACGAACGCATATCGTATCGGCATCCATGGTGTGCTTTCCCTATTGAGTAGAAACAATGATATGATAAGGATGCAATCGTTGATTCCCTCTTAATTGTTGTTGACATTAGTCACGTGACCCGTTGTGATGCTTATTGTTGATTATCTGTGATACTCATGTCCTTAAAGCTTCGTCTATGTGAACTTCACTTTCCTCCTCCCATTCTCCACTTAATGTCATCTTCTTTCAGGTAGCAAATTTCCTATTTGTGGTACTTTCGCTCCCTTTGCGAAAGTTTTTTGATGTCATCACGCATTATGAAACAACAATCGGAAGCTGTTCGATGGTAAGTATAATGTTGATCTATTTTGTTTATGTTTGATTCAGTTGCGCGACAATCTTCTCTTCGAATCACATCAATGATTCTTAGCGATATAAACCGATTTTGATCTATTGGGATATTAATATGCATTTGGGACAACTTTTAATATAAATCGTAAATTTTTTAACTTAAAGGTACATAGCACCTCATAGAAGTAGTAGACAAAGATGTCCACTGCAAACGTCTATGATGGGTAAAGCCGAAATTTTGCATTGTAGTATTAATGTAGTGAGTGTTGACTCAATGGTTGACAGTGATCGGATTTGTGAGTCTTTAGGGTTGCAAGGAAAAACCTATGTCTTGTGATCTTTTGGTGAAGCAATCAACAAAATCTTTTTTTGGGGGGAGGGGTAGGGGAGAAGGGAAGAGGGGGCACAAAAATGGAATTGAGGATTCACCCAGGTTTCCGTAGTATCAAGGTTTTTGCTTTCACTGAGTTATTAATTTACTGCGCCTCCCCCTTCCCATCTGTTTGAAAGGTAATGCCTTTCAAATGTGCACGTCCATTATATTTTTATAGGTTGTCCTGAATTTGTGACTGGGGAATTGTGGTGCTCTAGATGAATATTCTATAGCGGTATGGGTGGGGCGACAATCGACAAGCTCATCAGAATCCTTTTGCGTGGCCTGCGCTTCATCATTAAATGGTCACCGCAGTTCAGTTGGCTTCCAACTGCATCTATCGAACGTCAATGAATCATCCAGAATGCTTCAGACCAAAATTGAGAACTTAGTCACAGTGTTGCGTGTGGGTGTCTTGGTTAACTTGCCTGTCAACTGTCTTGTTGACGGTCTTCTAACAGATATTAATTGAGGAAAGCTTTCAAAAAAAGGGGAAGGGGAGGGGGGCTGCTGGATTCATAAACCTTCGTTCCGTACTCTGAACTAATTGAAAGTCATTGATACGAAAGTAATCGTTCGCTAAAAGCGCTTATGTTGTCTTCATTGTGTTTAAGGTAACAAGTGGAATGTTTGATTGCCTTGTATGAGATTGTGCATCATTGGCTAATCGTGACCTAAATGTGAAGCAGCGAATAATTTTTTCTTGCTTCAAACTCTCATCTTTGATGTTATTGACGATAGTTGTTGCACTAACAAATATTCCCACGCAGATTTCCGTTCTTAAAGTTAGGAGCCGTAGCACGCTTCAGATGAAAGGGTGACAAAGAATTTTATGCAGTGTTTTGGCTATTGAAGTTATCGTCATTGCAAGATGGCTTCAAAGTTTAGTAATCACATCACACTGGAGTGTATCTAATCAGGTTTGAGACCAATCTGCTTATGATTTCCACTTGGATAGTCATCTAAGCATAGAAGAACGTTCACAACTTTTTCATTCTATCTATCTTACAGTTTTCAACTATGTATAATCAATGTTCGCATGTTGTGAGAAAATGTGATTGCAGAGATAACTTCTGTGGCAATAGTTATTGCGAAACTAAAGTTTAATGTTTAGACTTTTTGAGCATTTTAACGCATAGAAGCAAAGTGCATCTGACAGTGGTGCGGTTTTATATGATCGGATTTTATAACGCTTAATGGAAAGTTTGTTTTTGAATACGTATAGAAATCTTCCGGTTCGGCAGTTATTCAATCATTGTTCGAGCGAAGAGGGGGGGGGGGGGGGGGGGGTGATGCGCGGNCGCGGAACTGTTCGAACGGAGGCTTGTTGGCAGGAAACTTGGAGGCTAAAACTTCGCTTTCCGGGTGTCCAGAAATGTTTTCGCTTTTGCCAGTTTTGACCAAACTGGAAAGCAGCGCAACGCTCGGAGCTAGCCAGCTAAGAAAGGAACTTTCGCGTTCGGAGATAGAGGTATGATTCTTCCATCGATAAGAGTTCCAGGAGAGAAAAGGTTGGAGACTTCTTTCCCAGTTGCATTCACGATTATGGAGATTGGAGGGGGATGGGAGGAATAGAAAGCGTTGTTGACCAGCAAAAAGCTTCATAGATGAATGTTCGTCCACCCAATTCTGCAGTGACCGACAGTCCTGAAGAGAAGTCTTCTTGCTTGTCTCACTGCATAGGTTAGAGGTGTTTTTGCCATTATGAAGGGTAAGCACTGAAAGAGCATTTGTTTTGAATCTCTTTCCTGTAGTGCACTCTGAAAGTATGTGATGAATTCTTATTTGAGTTCATCACTTCGCGCTGGAAATGAAATATTCAGCGGTATTTCTATTTTGTCGAATCAGAGGCATGTGATTGTTCCTTGGATATTCGCTTAATAATGAATTGTTTCCAGATGCCCTGATGGTGCCGTAATTAAAAAGAAGATGGTGTATGCGTCATCGGCGTCCGCCATCAAGGCTTCCCTTGGCACGGAGAGAATTGTTCATTTCCAGGTTTCTGTTTCTTCTTTTTTCCTTCATTTTAGTCCCATCACGAAAATTCACTTTAGTTTGCAGCTTTTCTCAAGTTTCAACTTTTTTCAAAATACATGAGACCTGGCAGGGAGGATCTCTTGTATTAACTCTTGCTATTGAATGGCCAGTCATTCAACATCAATTTCATATACCACATAAAATTTGTGTCATGCGTTGCATTCCTGAGGAATCGATAGTGTTGTGGCATAGCTGATTGGACATACCTTTTCGATACTCTAGCAATTAGGGTGCCGAGGACATTGCATTTCGGTACTAGCTTTACCAAGCTTGTTTCAGATGTGCATAGTGAAGTATTTTGCTGAATAAAAAAGACCGATTAAAAGGATTTCCCACAACTAACTCCTTTTTCGTTTTATTGTTGTCTCGGCAAGACAGTTTTTGCGAACAGAGAGAACAGATGGTGTTACGCAAAGCATACGTTTCGGGTTGAAACACATTCGGAATGCCCTCATCAAAATTGTGAATGCAAATTCGTTTGAATCCCATCTGTACCCACTCCTTCAGTTTTTAAGCGGTTGATGAGTCGTTTCAATCTACACGCTGTCGTTGCTCTTATGTATTAGATGTCCACTCGTCTCTATTGAATTTATGCAAAAGATGATCCTTGCTGTTCATATTCACATACCTTTATATGTTTTTCCATTCTGGACTTTGAAGTAAGTAAATAAATATTGAGCCCTTTAGAAGAAATATAGAAAAAGCAAGGTGTTTCGTTTGAAAAGCAAGCTAGAATTGATGATTTTCTGATATGCTTTGTTGTCGTTGTCGAATAATTGTGGTGTCATTCCCCTTCTTGTTAAGTATGACTTATGAGTTAATAACATTTTCTTTGAGAGAAAATTATTGTAAGAGCTGCTATACAAGATGGATTTTTAAAGGCTGAAAAACTCAGCACCAGAATGCCCTCCGTTCCGTAATTTTTCCTCTTCGATGATTGACTAGGACGTTTTCATTCCGATAATAACTGAAGAAAGGGATATTTGCGTTACGATCATTTCTGCGATGGTTTCACAATAAATTGAGCAACACTTATGTGGTTCCTTTACAGGCGTCTATTTCATCATGGTCTTTGGAGTATTTCTTGATCGAATGCTGGAATTAGATCACTTTATTGTCTTTAAAATGATCATCGATTAGGTGGTGAGGGGGATATCCCAAAATCAACAGAGATAATTGTTGTGGTTTAAGCTTTATTTGCATTATCGCTTTTGAGCAGTCATTTCTCATTGTTCGAAAGTGGTGGTGAAAGGTGGTTATTCATTTTTGGATCGGTCATGCAGATGATCGCTTGCCGTTACTAAGCGATGCTTCGTGCAGCTAGAAGGATCATTTATATGAATCTATCATCGATTTATTACAATCATTAAAATACTGCAACACAATAACAGTTCACTCGTCGAATTGCAGCGTTGATAGTTATTGAATAGCAGGCAATTTGTTGCATTATCAGTGGAATGTCTTTGCATCTCTATCATGTCGAGTTATTTACGTTAAACATAACAACGAACCAAATATTTCTATCGATCTTAGATAAGGAAATTGTAAGCTCATTGTTTTCAGGCGTCAGATGAGTCGGCGATGTCGCATAGGGAGTTACCGATGAAACTAATCGACAAATATGGCGATCGCTGAATGTTCGATAAAGAGGTTTTATCTACAACTAACGAAATTTTTGGCGTTGTTTCGAAGACGTGAATGGCACATCGTTTCTTTCATCGTTTGATAAGTTGCTGCTTATTGGCGGTGTGTCGTATTTGTAACGCCGTGTTTTGTGAGTAACTGGGATTGTTGTTTGTTTGTTGGCCTATTTTAATGATCCCTTATGCCCTTTGATTTGCTGTTGAATAATTCCTTAATCGTGCTGTGTTGTCTCACTGGCAGAATTGCTGTTTGATCATGTCGTTTCGATTAGGGTAAAGTTCTAGCAAGTATTGGCCCAACTTATCGTGGTTGTGCACTTTCCTGAAAGATGTAGAACGTGAGGTAGGGGGTGGGATCGAAGGTGGAAGANTAGAATATGAGGTAGGGGGTGGGATCGAAGGTGGAAGAGGAGCGGATAGATGGGCAACTAGGCTTGCTGGATGGTACAGCATTCTGGCCACATTTCACTTGTGTTATGTTCAATATGGTGAATTCCATTCTCTTCGTTGTAGAGTTCTGTATGGTTTATTATTATTATTATAACGCTGCAAGATGAATAATTAAATGAATGAAGTAAACATCTGTTGGAAATGATCCAGTGAAAGCAACTTTGGTTTGTCTGTGAACCGTCATAAACGGACTTCGGTTTGCCGAGAAGATATCTAATTTGATTCTGCTAAGATGTTTGCCAAATTAATTCCGCGTCAGACAAAATCTTCATGAAGAGTTAATAATGATTTCTCTTAATTAGATTTTTTCGGTTTGAGTGGCGTGGTGGCAGGTAAGTTGGTGGCTTGCATAATTGGTCGGGAATTGATCAATTGTGAATGAAGTTGTTTTAATTGTGAATAAAATTGTTTTAATTGTTTTATTAGGTTTTGAAAACTTTGTGTCTCAGGCGTATTTTTGGCTTCAATATATGTACCATCGCATCCGGATTGCTGGAATATATAATTCATAGGTTGTGTTGATGGCTTTTTACGGCTGTTGGAGAGCGGTAGTGCTAACTTATGGTGGTTCCTCTTAACTTTCTGAAATAGTGCAGGAGATCCTTTAGAGGGTCACCGTGTCTTTAAGCTCTGGGAGGTGTCGTTTTGTTCTTGAACGGGCTTGCGTTTATGCGAAAGCAACCAGGTAATTCCGTCATCTTCGCTTTGCTGTAGAAGGGTGTGTAGCTGTCTCAGTGCTGATGGCACTCACTTTTGAAATTCCCATAAGAAATGTCTGGATATACGGTCCGTGATCTCGATTGATCTGGAAAATGGTGCCATAACCTTGGTCTCTTGGATGTATTGTTTCACTTTGGAGAAAGACGCGTTTGGAACGCACATGTGTAACCTTCCATCGATTGTTGGCCACTTGTAAAGGGGTGCAAACATAGTTGGAAATTTCGGTAATGCTGAAGGAAGTTCGTCCAAAAGCTCATAATTTCTAATGTCATTGGCACTGAGGTTTCGGTTTGCGTATATGTCAGCTTTGTCGAGGTCCATTTTATAAGCAGACCGATAACTACCAGTTTCTTTCTCCTGCAGTTTGGTTTGCATGGTGGCAGCGCAGATTTTCNACTACCAGTTTCTTTCTCCTGCAGTTTGCTTTGCATGGTGGCAGCGCAGATTTTCTATTGTCTAGGTGTGTGTGCGTTCATATCGTTGATGCGTGTCTGTTCGATACCCCCAAGTCAAGAACCATCGAAGCTTGAGTGGTGGGTGTAGTGTACGTTGTACGATGATCTCTCGTAAGTTATTTCCCAACGCTTGGGTAATTTCGAAAGAATTTGCCCGCATTTAAGGGTGCATTTGCGCGGATCTTGCACTGATCAGTTTGCGGAGTGAATGTTCGCCCGAAGATTCCACTGAGCTAACGCTTCAGTTGAGATATGGGATGTGATGTTGCATACTTTGCAACGCTGTGAGTAACTGTTGATCGTGATTCAATGGGATTCAAGGGGGTATTTGTTGCTAGTCCCATAGTAAGCTTTTGCAATCATTTTATTTCGCGACGCTTTGCACCGATATCTTTCATCAGCACCCAGAAACTGTTTTAATATTGTCCTTCATTTATTGATTAACTTAGGTACTGTTACTGTCGTTTCGTTATTTTATTCCGCTTTTGGTGGAAACGAATGAAACGAATCCTCGAATCTAGCTAATTATTGGATCGGATGCTTTGGTCCAAGATGTGAAATGTTTTTACCACTTTCGAGTTTAATGGGTAAATGGAGGAAATGGTATAGGATGGTTTGTATCTAAGACATAGGTTGCTCTCGCTGAACATCACAGCGTTGCTATTAGTGGTGCCTAAATAGCAACATTTGAGGGCTTTTTTTTGTTGATAGAAAAATATGAGTTAAGAGAAGAATAAGGAATTCAGTTTGAGAATTGAATGACTTTTAGAGGTGATTTCAGCGACAAATTTCCATTGATTCATGTAACGGTAGTGCATCAGTGCGGTTTCTTTTCACTTGAAAGTCTATCTTTGCAGTAAAACATTTTGATAGTTAGCAAAATTGTATACTCTTCGATCAATTTGTTGAGTATTTGACTGATGCAACGTCACCAACTGCTTTCA
>JAAVTS010004301.1:0-13896 GCA_022845575.1 Baylisascaris ailuri
GCTTATCTTCAACCTCTTGGAAGATGATAACGCATCCTGCCAATGCATCCATTATTGTTGCGTTATTCAATTTGAAGTCGGTGCAGCTCACGTCATTGAAGTGTAACGAATGTGCTTACTTAATGCTTTTCTTCAGATTCTATGAAGCCGTCATGTCTGCATTATGCTTGCATGTAAAAGAGATTGGGCGGAAAATTGGAAGGGAAATTTTCCGACTGGAACAATCCTGGAAGAGAAAGGCAGCTCCCGAATTTCTTTCATGAAATCGACTACTAATGACTGGCCAAAATTCCTTTCCCGATTGTTGGACCTGAATGCGTTTTTCTCTATGCAAAATGTTTTGTTCGAAGCGGCAGGCAAGGAAACTGCGTTTTTTTAGGCTGCTGTATGCGTAGTACAAGATGCAAGCGTGCAACAAAGCAGCAGGTTATTACAAATACCAGCCTAACGTTGCGTTCTATGCGGCAACTCCGACTTATGGACTCTTGTCTCCGTGCGTGCGCGGTCTGCGCTTGCATGTGAGAGTATTCTTGTTCGAGTATCTATGGCTTAAGCCTCCGTTTCCCTGTATACCTATTCAAGGCGACTATTTGTTTCTAAATACGCGACCCTGCCTGTCTCTGTAGGTTTTTCGTCGTGTTGATGCGCTTGGTTACACATGTCGGTGTCTCCAACTGTATGCGCATATATGTATCTGCACGTGTTTTATGCGTGGCGTGCATGACGTGTATACGTGTGTGTGCGTATATGGTGCATGTGTGGTGTATGTGTGTGTGAGCGTGATGCGCAATAAACGTGTCATTGTTTGGCTGTGTCCGTGTTCCTGTGCATCTGGGTGGACATTTTCTGTTTTATGGATCCATGTGCATACTGTATGGCTTGTGTTCTGCTGTGTGGTATGGTGTGGCACGCGTGTGCCCATGTGGTGGTTTTCGAGTTCTCTAGATGTATATTTGCGTATCTATGCCATTGTGTGTGTGTTCGTGTGTGCGGCGAGTGGTGTGGCTGGATGATAGGTTGAAGCTGTTCAGCTAGTTGCGGACGTATTTCGCATTTCTGTGCTTTTGTGTTCCGGCCCTTCAGCCTAGTCTGCAGGAGAGTTCTATGGGTGTTAGGAGCGTCATCATTGGTTGCGTGCATTCCCCTCTTTTAGTCCACGCCTGTCGCGAACCCTCCGCCCTCAAAACAAATGTCAGCGGCCAGCATACTTGTGTTCGCCACTGCAGGATTGAGAGAGCAGTGTCTGCACAGTTATTCGTGGGACGTCCATGGAAAATGATTTTTTAGTACTCTTTTATGTTCATTAAATTGCTTTACGGGTGGAGAAAAGCCAAATAACTCACTGAACGGTAGATATTCTGTGGTGGAAAAATTGTGAATACCGCATTATGAAACTAGTGTTGTTTCAGTTTTTGGTTCAAACTTTTCAGTCCCGGCGCGAAAGACAGTGTCATTCATCTGCGCGTCTCCGGCCTCAAGGTGAGTATTTCTCTTTCTCTTGTGAGAAATGCAAGAAGTGGGGGAATGCTGCTACAAGGCGGGAAGAAGTAAATGTATGCATGGCACCGATGCCTGTAGACGTCGGTAGGAATTTATAAGTGGTATGGAATGTTGAGCAAAGGATTAGAGATATGATATACCAATCCTTAGGGACAATTAGGGACGTATCGATCAATAGCGATAGCCACGTTTTCACATCACTCTGACAGTATATGAGATTGACTGTCTAGACTTGAGATCGTTTGTCGGTTTACAATAGCACTCGCTAAAACCAACAGCCCCATTCAGGCATTAGGCCACGCTTTGCTTGATTAATACTTAGTTTCGCTCAATGCATGAGATTTGGAGGGTCATTTCGATCGAAGACATGCAAAAGGCGTTGAATGGAAACTGGTTGCATGGTTGTTGGTTATACTTAACAGTGTATCTGTGAGATGTTCATGGAGCGCAATTTGATCTCCGTTGACTTATCCATTGCGTTACTGGTGTTCTGTTCAATATTTGACTCGAAATTAAAATCTTACACAACGAATCGTACTCATAAGTTGAGGGCTTCTGTTGCACACTTAGGCAGACTGTTGCCGACGGGCGTAATGCGTTATTTCATCTCATCGGCGCTAAATTTATGATCTTTACTCAATCATATCTGAAATCGATTTTTGTGCGTTCATCTTTTTCTATATTTTCTCATTGCAAATGGAGAGAAAGAAGGGAACGAACTAGAGATATCTGTATCATTGTATAACGAACATTCTAAAGATAGCAGACAACATGAGTTCTGAATGTGAAAATTACAGAAGAATAAAGGTAATCTAACGGGACAAGGAACGTCAAAATTCACTAGAGTAAACCGCATGTAGAGGGGGAATAGACGGAATCGAGGGAGCTCACAAGAACGCGAATTTTTTTTACGTCAACGACCATTTGTGACGAATGATTTAATGAAATCCTGGAATAAAAGCTGCGAGATATGTTGTTCAATCTGTAGTTCCTGCAAACATTTAATGAGAATGAACATATCTTTAAAGAATAGCAGAACGCGAATTTTCTTATAAAGGCATTGGGAAAAACTGGAAAGAGCAGGGTTCATTTCGAGGACGTTCAAGCGACACTTAGGGCAGCGTATTCGGAGGTGTGGGGTCGAAAAGATTTCATACGGAAGGCCATAAAGGTGAAATTTGGTGAAAATTTTAAGCGGCGTTAATATTCGCATGAAGATGTGAGGGTCAAACTTGAAAACAATATTCCGGAATTGCTAACGCTGTATAATGAAGGAATCCTTATAATGCTCCAATATTTTTCACCGCACGTAGTATGAACTCAGCAATCTTGAACTTTTCTTGAATTTCAAGTAGTGAAAGTTTCAGCTGAAAATAGGGCAAATCATAACGTTCGAGTCTGCACTCCATCATGGAGAACTGGGAGAAAAGAAGTGCCTTCCTTCTTAAGGTGGAGCTGACACAAAAAGAAATCCATATTTTTCGCGAGAATCTCTGCTGCTAGGTATTCGACATTTTGCTGAATGCATGAAAAACATTCTATGAAATTCGTCGCATGATCTCGGCAACGGCTGTCTGTTACTACACCATCTGCAAATAGTTCCCACCGACTGCACAAGTCCTCAGGCATGTCACCAAAATAAACAAAATTTCAGATGTGCTGCCTCATTTCACTGTAATGACAATATTCCTGCTTTAAAAATGCGTGCTCTCCACACCATCCACTGGCCTATTCAGAAGAAACATATAACAACGGATCAGGACATACTATGGTCCTTCAGTTTTTCCAAAAGCTTTATGTTGCGCTGTTGCCGATCATCGCGAAACAACGGTGATTCACAGCAGCGCAGAGAATGAGCGAAGGCACCACCCACCGTGGACAGGCGCCGCCGGAAGCTCTATTCATGACGCTTCCGAAGGCCTGATCTCTATTTAAATGGCGTCACCGACGGTGACTCTCACACCTTCAAAATGATGTAATGCCTCACTTCCCAGTAAAAAATGTACCATTGAAACGAATGAACCGATTAGTCGACAAGGGCGGAGCGCTAGACGGAATAAAAGCTTGCAGCAGATTGGAATAGGGCCTCGTGCGACTCGCTGGCTTTTACCTCTCCCTTTTCGTTAGGGCCGTCATCTTCGACTTCGACACTCAACCGCTGGTTACGTGAACTTCCTTTACCGTCTTTTCGATTTATGTTCGACGACCACTTCGATATTTGTTAACCAGTCAACTTCGAAATTCACTGGCCTCATTCCCATGTTTGTTCGCCGGTCGACCTCGATATTCATTCGCCCTCACCTTGATATTCTTTCGTCGGTCAGTTCGGCGTCACTCGCCGTCATTTTTGATTTCGGTCGCTGGTCGATTTAACTTCCTTCAACTTTCGTTTTTTGGCTGTTGCTTCGACTCTCGTTGGCAGTTCAATACGATTTTCGCCTTCCAGTCAGTCTCTTTGGCAGTTCTAATGCGATTTGCACCTTCCAATCAGTTGCACCCTCTCTCTCTCTTATTCGGAACGTGAACGGCAAAGGCATCTTATAGTATTTTAAACCCCACATTCTTCTCTGGAATCTTCAGATTATAACCGCGTCGCACGGGCGTATTTTTTAATTAAGCAAGACAAATCGCGGCAGCAGACTTCAATAGCTTCTGATGTGGGTTCTTGGTGTCATCATTCAAAAAAAGAAAGGTTGCATTATGGCATTCTTCCTTTTCCATTAATGTTTCACGCAGTACAAGAATGAATGTGTAGTATAACTCCGTCAGTGCTGCTTGTCAGGAACTGCTAGACTCGGATCAAATTGTTTTATGGATGAAGAAATGCCGAACATTGTTCCTTTCCATTACAACTGACATAAATCTTACACGCTAATCGGAACACACAACAGATATCACTTCGCAGAAACACTGCAAGTAAATTATTCACGCCACCCATGTGCAAATAAGACTGCATAATGGCGCTGAAGTGAGTTGTCTCTTCTTCTTGAAATAAACTTGCGCAGTCCAGCGAAATTATTCCCACTTTTGCTCAGACGTTCTTGAAAAAAGGGTGATACGATCCGCCAGTTTGTCTCCTTCGCCATATGCACTACGAAACTGCGGTGGTCCAAACATAGTTTTGCGCAGTGGCAGTGTGAACAACGAATTCGCTAACATTTACGCTTTTTTATATAATAGTTTGCCATAGCTTACTTCATCGTCACAAAACAAATCAAACGGAAAAAATTGTCGAAGACGAGGGTTTTGCTCACATACAATTCTTGACCTCTGAAAACGTTTCGCATGTGATTACTGGATATCACTGAAGCAATGAATAATAAAAAAATAATCTATTCGATTGGGAGGAGTAATCGCTAAATGTCTCTTCAACGACTGTACTCAAACAATTATCTTAAACGACTGCATCGAAACCCTTCACAACAAACAGCGCAGAAGTACTCATTTGCAAGAATCGCTATTCGATGCCAAATCACCTTTCAGCAATGTTATTCATTAGGCATGCCCGTAAATCATACCTTACGCTCTTATAATAAACATGTTAGTTTGTGCTTTTGTGCATGAGCCATTTCAGCTTCGAATTGAAGCTACGAAAGTGGTGACGATGAGGAGCGATACTACACCTTATGAGCTCATTTTTCACAAAGGATAACTCCTGTGTGCACGTGTGCAGGAGGAAAATTACGGAACTGCAGTCTTATAAGCAGAAGGATGGAAGTCTGCATTGAATTCGTAATGACATAAAAGTTCTAGGGAAAAGCGCTCCACGGTTTGTAACTCAACTGTATTCCGGCTGAGCAGTTGTGCTGAAATTTGGCTGGTTGAAAACAGACTCCTCAATTACAGACAACCTACTAGACCAGGAAACGTAATAGACCCATTTTAAAATGTCTCAAAACGTGACCTTGAAAAAACCAAAAAGAAATGGAGGTTAAGACATCAAAAAGGCGAGCAAAGTTCAGCAGCTTGCTTCCTAACTGGAAAGACCACATAATTTATAGAGAAACTTGAACTCTACAGGTGTTCACTTCTCATCGATACATCTCCTTAACGCCTACTTTCCTTTCTCGCGAGCAACATTCTCACGATAGGGAAAAAATTTTGCATCTCGTCAACAGTGGAAAGCTATGTATTTATGTCCGTTGTAGTTAGACAAGGCATTAGTAATAGTGTTTGAAGTTTGCCACCCCTCCTCCCCCCTCCCCCCCAAAGGCCTCAGCACTAACTTGAATCATAAGTTTTGGAATGCAGGAGCCCCCATTGCGGGCCGCCACGATCAGAAAAATCCCCCCTTCCGCTAGTGCCCCAGTGGCTTTCGTCATTTCTATGAGTGATGTTAGGACCGGGAATCCTGCGGTCGCAAGCTGAAAAGAAATCCTTATTATGTCACAGAAGACAAGGAAACTGTGTGATGCGGTGTGTTGTAGTGAGAAACGCTGAAAGGTGGCATGGCGCACATCTGCCGTAGAAGAATAATATTTTATTTACCGTGAAAGATGATGTCAAGATAATGTTAATAGAGTCAAAAAGCATAATGGAAACGCCTGATGTGAAACGGAAGCGTGCCTCGAATTAACGAAAACGCTCGAATGAAACTACACGAGATGGCGTTAATGCTGACTTGTGTAATCTACGCGGTACTTCAAGAAAACCTATCGTTGCCGAGACTCCATAGTTGTCTGTCCCCTCCCGTTCCTGTCATTCTCGCCTTGCTTCATGTGACCGGCCCACGTGCACTTCGCAGGACGGCAGTCAAGAAACAATCGTATAGGTAATACATGTTGGAGAGTTCGACGAGGCACTGCCTCTCTGGTCAACGGAAGCATAATTACGCTCACGGTGGATAAACACTGGAAAAACATAAACGGATCCGAACAACGAATTCATCTTCTTTTTGCAACTTGAACAATTGGTTCGCCTCGTTTTTCATTAGTGAAGGAACGACTGCTAAACTTCAACAGTTTTGGATAATTAGGCGACACTCGGCCGATCGGTCAATTCGCCTCGATGGTGAGGTTCTCGGTCTTGTCACGAACCGTTTTAACGAGCCTTGTGTGACTAGGACCCATTGCTGGACGCAGAATCTGCACAAATACAAACAGTTTCGTCGCATTAAATCTTACGTCAACTTTTTACAACTTCAAAAAACTGAGCATCTAAAGTGGCCGTCTGCATGATGCACATTTCAACACAAGACCGTTCATGTGATTTCGCTTATCTCGAATTTTACTCCATTTATACAGCACTGCTGCTTATGGCTGAATACGCAGACTATTCGATCAATGAATTGAATTTCATTCATAAATACAAATGAGTACTACAGCTGAAGTGCTTTCCGTCTCAGTTCATCTTCTGCAATATTACGTTACTGTCATTCTTCCCTTCCTTCTCCTGTTCTTTTTCTTTATTTATTTTTGAGCGATATTTGGAATGATATGCCATCATTCGCTGATGGCTCTTGCATTGCCCACATGTTCAATCCAGTGACCAAAAGCCAGTGCATTGCCCACATGCTCTGCCCGTTTATTGCCCTTAGATAGATTTAAGTTGCCTTATTTCGTTCATTCAGTTTTTAGTCCTTTCCACCCATACGCATTTTTACAAGCGTCTCCACTCACATTTCAAAACATCTCTAACAGGTTCGGCAGGAATTTGCACATTTTTTCTCATGAGAAAAAGCAACTTTTAATCGCACAGCAAATCTGTACTTCCTCTCGGACGACTGCATCGCATTCGTCACAGTTTTATTATCTTTGAATAAAAGATTTGACTCTTTTTTGGTTTTTTAACATCAGTAAAGAGCACGCTCATATGCCGGGGGATGAACATCAGAAGCGTTGCCTACCCTGTCAAGAAAAATGCAGGGAGTTCAGGGAGTTTTCACCATATGACAACAAATGAAATGAACAGCTAAATATTTTGCTTAGATTATGCAGAGTGAAATTATTTTGATGGGGGCAGTAGTGAATATTCAGATGTAGCTATCGGAAAAATGTGCCACCATAGAAAATTATTGCTTTCATACCGATTGCAGTTTCGAAAAGCACACACCGACCTGCATGTAACGAACAAAGAGTCATTAAACACAGCGAGAGCGATGCAAGTCAAGAATTGATGTGAGTTGCATTATTCATGAACTCCCAGAAGTCGGAAAATTAAGTCGAATTTAATAATTAAAGCGCCTTCAACCTATGTTCACAACGACCAAATTTCACACCTGCAGATATTTTGTCTAAATCATTATGAATAACGCCATGGATGGCGTGCAAGTGCAGACAAGAGGACGAAAAGCTTAATGCATATCGAATCACTTTTAAAGACATAAACCTGAGAGGATGTGAATATGAAATAATTGTACCTGAAGGGAACAGACAAGGTCGTCATCGACGTGCATAATGGCGGCTGCATTATCGAATTGGCCACAATAGTGAAGTGCAGAAAATACCGTTACTATACGTCGACTACCGAAAAATTCATACCATCTTGAACCACCTATAAAGCGATTTATATAGTGACAGAAGGTCGCCAGCTTAGAACAGTCGACGCAAACGACGTTGTAAAACCAGTGCGCGAGCGGCGGTTTAGATAATCAGTTAGGGTAAGAAACAATTCCGATTTTCCCATCCCCATCAGTGCTGCACAGCAAAAGTGAGCAGCGAAAATCCTAGGAATTCCTATCCGATATTACAAATCAATAACCACTCACAATCTTGGCCTGGTAGCAATAAAACTGAGCCAGAAATCAGGACAGGAGATTGTCAACGATAACCGTTCTTGGGGTTCAATTTCGCTCTGCAAGTCCAATCGGTACCAGAATGACAACGAACCACCTTCTCAGAAACCGACAGCTTTATCTCATCAATGAATTACTCGCATTCCGGCCGTAAGCAATAGACCGGGAATGGAGCCGACTTCCAGGTCTTATAGTACCGCTGGCTGTACATCACTTATGAAAAGATCGAAAATGGAACCGAAGCTAGGAGGTCAGCGCAGCACGAGAATTCTGCTCATCAAATTCCTTGACCACACGGACGTCACATCGTCGTAACGCTCCTAATAAAGTTTGCGGGAGCGCATGAAAGCTGATGCTTACACAGAATAAGGCTATTCTATACACTTACTTGGTTAGCTCTAGCGACCATGTCCACTCCCAGTCGATTGCATGTTTGCGCTAAGACATCTTCGCCGAATCCATAAGAGGCACCGCGGAGATTCGGGGCGGAACCACCATGGTCACAATGGGATGCGACAACAGAAGATCCATCTCGAGAGATGGCTGATCGGTTCGCTTGGTCGTGGTATGCTACGTAACTGGAAATCACATCGGTGTTCAGGTCTGTCCTCTTTTAACTAATTACACATTCCGTCAAGAAGTGCGCGTTTTCTAACGACATACACGTGCCGTTTGGGTGTTCAAGCTTCCGATAAGTGATCGAGATAATAAGTGAGGACTGTTCCTTGTGCCATGAGATGAGGTTAGGTTACCAGAGTATCTGCAATTCCAAACCCACCGTTTAACCCTTAATTCATCACTCTAACCCGATTACAGTTAACCATTTCCAAGTGCAACTGAAGGTGAGTACAATATTTCGCGCCGGTTCATTTGTGTGCTGCATCAAAATTCCTTTGCAATCAGGTTGTTTGGTCACCTTCAGAGCCTTAAAAAGGTGCTTCTGAATAACGAACCTTTTATTGGAACAATACTGAGATGTTTCTGACCAGTGATTGCAGACAAAGTATAGCGTCATGGACTTTCAAAAATTATAGGAGCATAAAAGACTCCAGCTGGCTATCCAAAGTTGCAAAATCAGTTGGCTGGGCTGGTCGAGCAATCGAATAGATTAATGCTCAATCTAAATGTCATTTATCACACAAATTTAGCTAACGTGGCAACAACGCGAGCGATGCGGTATCTTGAGTGCTAATTAACCATGTAAATAAATCGGTTAATAGATTGATATAGAAGATACGCGCATCACGTCATTGGCATAATGAAGGCAACTTTGACGCGCATCTTTCATCGAAATTAAAACAATCGTTAGGAACTGATCGGCGACATAATTTGCACATTGCGGTGAAATTCACTGACTCCTTTATCGATTTAGACTATAGTCCAGCTGAGCGATAAAACAATGCACACATGTTGGATTCGATCTTTCTTCAAGATCCTTCATCCCAGAGCAGCAACCATCAGTTACAATTCGTCGCTACTAAAATCAAAACGTACAAGATTTTGACGCCCTCTATCAACATAATCACCGAGGAACAAATAGATGGATTGTGGGTGAAAGCCACCGCGGTGAAATAGACGTAACAGATCGCCGTATTGGCCATGCGTATCCCTGCAAATGCGCACTGGCGGGTTGATCTCGATAAATATTGACTGGCTCAAGAACACCTTCAAATTAATCAAATAAGAGCGGCCATTTTCTTAACTTCATTCTGGCTAATATAAAAAAAGCTATTCGAATTCCTCGAATTCCCATAAACATTGGATTTAGCAGCCACTATCATCAAAGAATGCGCAGCGAGTTTGCTATGAGCACAGATGGGCGCCTTTAATATGGTTTACACAGTTGTTCAAATTGGATACTCGGGTAGCACCTTTACTTCAAATGTAATTCTTTTCTCAATTCGTTTGAAGTCGTTCCTGAATACAATGTTGAAAAACTGAGTAGTGGATAGTCGGGCCGATGTCTGTTGCTATCCTTTTTTAGGAATCAAATTGAAGGATGTTCCCTCTGGAAAAACTAGCTGCAAGATATTCACACAAACACCAGAAAACGATCTTTTTGGAACATTTTCACCAGATTATCCCAATGAAAGGACAAAGACGATCTTCATCCCATTAACCTTCTATTGTTGTGGTTCAGTGTCTGCTTCCATCATGTTTCTTGTCTAATGCAACACTCTTTCTCAGACACAGTGTTGCTGCTCTTGCAATGGCAGTGTATTTAACTTTTCACATAATAAATTTACTTGACACTTGGCATATGTGCGTCATTCTCATGAGGCATTCCTTCGTTCACTGGCTAAGGCTCCTATTCGTAATAACTNCATCCCAGAGCAGCAACCATCAGTTACAATTCGTCGCTACTAAAATCAAAACGTACAAGATTTTGACGCCCTCTATCAACATAATCACCGAGGAACAAATAGATGGATTGTGGGTGAAAGCCACCGCGGTGAAATAGACGTAACAGATCGCCGTATTGGCCATGCGTATCCCTGCAAATGCGCACTGGCGGGTTGATCTCGATAAATATTGACTGGCTCAAGAACACCTTCAAATTAATCAAATAAGAGCGGCCATTTTCTTAACTTCATTCTGGCTAATATAAAAAAAGCTATTCGAATTCCTCGAATTCCCATAAACATTGGATTTAGCAGCCACTATCATCAAAGAATGCGCAGCGAGTTTGCTATGAGCACAGATGGGCGCCTTTAATATGGTTTACACAGTTGTTCAAATTGGATACTCGGGTAGCACCTTTACTTCAAATGTAATTCTTTTCTCAATTCGTTTGAAGTCGTTCCTGAATACAATGTTGAAAAACTGAGTAGTGGATAGTCGGGCCGATGTCTGTTGCTATCCTTTTTTAGGAATCAAATTGAAGGATGTTCCCTCTGGAAAAACTAGCTGCAAGATATTCACACAAACACCAGAAAACGATCTTTTTGGAACATTTTCACCAGATTATCCCAATGAAAGGACAAAGACGATCTTCATCCCATTAACCTTCTATTGTTGTGGTTCAGTGTCTGCTTCCATCATGTTTCTTGTCTAATGCAACACTCTTTCTCAGACACAGTGTTGCTGCTCTTGCAATGGCAGTGTATTTAACTTTTCACATAATAAATTTACTTGACACTTGGCATATGTGCGTCATTCTCATGAGGCATTCCTTCGTTCACTGGCTAAGGCTCCTATTCGTAATAACTACGCTTTTTCACTTACCTCAACTGTGTTAAGGAAAACCTTGGAATATTGAGGCTTCATCCTTATGAGGCTATTTAGCAATTAACTCAGGAAGTCAAGAACGGGGATGAAATGCGTGAATTATCCCATTTTATTCATCTCTGTCAGCGCAGAACACCATGGACAAGCGACTGAGTGGAAATATTGTTTGTGTTAGTATTGCTTTGTGCCGTTCGATTCCGTCCTTGTGAAAATCGATCAGCGTTTGACTATGACCACACAGTACAGTGGCATTTGTTACTGATGGATGCAAAGAAGCTGTATGATGTGAAAAGAAGTTCAGCCGTACTCGATCTTAGCCCCCATTCGCGAAAAAGNGAGGAAGAACAATATACACGCCCCCGGGTGAGCGGCGCGAAAAGAGGTAGTGGTGGCATGTGCGGTATTTAGGTCGCTTAAGTCTGCATTTTTTTATTAGTTTTGTGATCCGGAGGGAGTTAATAGAAACCCCACGAATGATCCATGCGTGGAGGAGTGTCTGCAAGTCAGATGCATCTTTAGATGCCTCTCCAAGTTGATCCATTAACATCAAGGATTCCAGGATCTAAACTGACGCCTTCGCCATGATTTTTGAAGCACGAACACTTACCTCTCTTGCCTTCGCGCATAGTGCGAGGATCTCCTCTTCCTTCACTGTTCTCGTTAGACCACAGTTCTCCTTGCCCACTGATAAAATACGACAAAGAATATCATCAAGTTTCGTATCTTCTTAGGCGATCAACTTCGTCGCCAGTTCGACATCGGTGGCCGATCTCACGAAGCGTCTGCCTCCAAACAACTCCGATCGAACGAATGAGCAACGCTTCGAGATAGTTGTCTTTTACACCGAGCGGATTAGCTAATTTGAATGTTGTCAAGGTAGACAAAAAATTTTGAATTGGAACGAAGAGAAAAAGGGAAAATCTACATATGAGGAAAGAAGACAATGACGCGGCTTGGAACAATCAAATGCAATTTTTCGATCACAGCAACAGAGGCGAACTGAACGGAAGAGGCTGACTGCGCATTGAACTCGCATTCAATACAAATTCGCAGTTCTTTGCAGTTATCTTCAAAATTTGCGAAGCGCTGGTGAAATTTGGACTTTTCAAGTCTGATTTACTTATATTTTAGTTATCGATGTCTCCAAACAAATAACACTTCGGTTTTTCATATTTGGAAGCTTTCAACAAATTGGCGGCAAAGGTGGGATTTGTTATCGAAGAGTCAATCTCCCGCACTTCTTTCTTGTGCGAAACGGTGCGAAGGGTAGCAGTGGGACTTTGACTGTGTCCCTTAGCTAGAGAACCCACAGGGTATAAAACGTTCCTCTTGGTCGATTGTTGTTGACTTCACTACAAATCCATATTTGCTTATGAGTTTTTCTCAGCTTTGCTCCCATGAATTTTGCAGCCAGCCTTTTCTAAATCGTCCCGTAACCTTCAACTCAACCCCATATGTTTTAATTTCACTGTCAACTGTATGTACTTACTGAACGTAATCAGAGCACACCAAAATGCAATACCTCCTATTATCAGATCTGTTTCCTCGGAAAGGAAGTATAAGTAAAAGGAAAGCGGCGACTTCCTCGGAAAGGAAGTATATGTAAAACGAAAACTGCGATACTGCATTCCCGTCTCGTGCTGCGACTCTTCGACTCCACCATAGGCTTTACAGCCGATCGAATTCTTTGATCGCTAGGTGATTCCCCTCTTGACAAACATACCACCCATTTGCGCACAACCATAATTCGGTTATAACGCGGCTCGCAAACGCGACTATGCAAGGGCGCATATTGAGCGTTAATCTGGCGAAATGAGCTTGGAAAAAATCGATAATGTTTAGATACTGCTCTATGCTCTAAGGGACTTGATCAATACAAAATAAATGAGACTCCTGAGAGTGTTTACCGGACTTCTGGGACAGAATGGTGCAGAATAGCGTCGCTTTAAGAATGCCAAGAATGGGAATACTGAGTGATGCCGTGGCAGAGGATTCGTACATCTACAGGTTACATTTCGTTGTACTCATCGCCATCGAAGGTGCTTTAACAACATCAGTTTATAAACAGTGATAGACACAACAAAGAAAGTGAAGCATCGAAAAGCAGTTAATAGGCATAAGACAGCATTTGAGGACAAGATCCCTCCATCGCGGTAACATATAAAACTCGAAGAGGACAATGTCTTCACCTCTAATGCATCACAATATTCATCAACACAATTCTCAAGGAAGGTATCGACGTAATGAAGAAATATTTTTAAAATCAAAAACTAAACGAGCGATTCAACCAAAACAAATATAACTTAGATGTGCGGATGTTTTGACTACTTAGCATAGTTCTATTGTGCGAAGAAAATATTCGAACGCGTTGAGGCCATAAACGAAAATGCGACGGAAGCTAAGCCAACTAAATTGCCAATAGATTCATGAATGAC
>JAAVTS010004302.1:0-12991 GCA_022845575.1 Baylisascaris ailuri
GAAAGGAAAAAAAGAAAAACTAAATATAAAAACAGAAAGTTGTACTTCAACATCACTTTCACAGCAAGAAAGAAAAATCTGTCGAATATTTCATCAAATGTGGAATTTTTTTTATCTAAACCTCCGCTCCATTATGCATCAATCTGCTCATTAACGAATTTGGCACATCAATAACTATGCCTCCAATATTCGAGTATTGAATGATAGCTAAGCTTAATGATCGATGATGATCTCCATAAAATTCTTTGATTTCAAACCTCACATTCAAATATTTTTCGAGATCTATCCCATAATATTCGAATTATATTTCAAATATTTAACTATATATTCTAAATGTTGTTCCCTCAAACTCAAATCTCCTATATCATTGCTGCAATTCTCAAAAAAAAAAAAAAATAATAATAATAATTATTATTATTATTATTATTATTCTAAAAATAACTATAATATTTGAGGAATTAGTTGAAACACTTGCAATGCTCAATTCACCAACACCTTTATCAAATGCACATTGGATGATGCGACTTATTAAAGGAAGTGACGATGGAACAATCAGCTACACCGTTCGTATATCGTTGAACATCTTATTTCTTTCCCTTATTATAACTGCATAATAGATCCACCCGGCTGGCACTTTGGAAGGTCATAAAGACAGATAAAACTGACATTTCAATAACTCTTTTCTTTTATAAATCTCTTATTTTGCATATTATAACCTCATAACGCAATTCCATTTTTCCCATCATTGTTGTCGTTGAAAGTGTGATATTCACAATTGGTTAGAGGTATATCATATTTCATAGCGAGTTAATTTCCACTAACAAACGAAAGGGAAATATAAGGAAAATCGATCGTTTGATTCAAATGGACGATACTCTCTTATAAAATTCATGAAAAGAATATGCAAGTATATCTAATCAAAAAGATGTGGGATTTTCATGGAATCGTTAAGTAATCGAACTCTTCGAGCTCCTATTAATGATCCAAATATTTGATTTCTCATCAAATATTTGATTTCCCACCCAATATTGACTCGTTGGAAAAAGAAAAACCATCCAGAAATTTCAGGATTTCAAAAATTTTGTACGATCAGTGTTTAGTGAAACGAATAAAGAATTAAGGAAGATTTCAATAGCATCAACACAACACAAAAAGACTCCTATAATGCCAACAACTCATTTCGTTGACAACGGAATCGATAGAAGAGCTGAACATGTATTCTCGGTAATGATGCTTTTTTTCTGTTGAAAAAAAATCACTAAAATAATGGCAAAAAGATTTTTTCCATTTTTTTTAAAATTTTGCAATGAGAAATACGGAAAAATTTTCAAGGGATTTGAAAAAAAAGTATGGGATCCAAAAATATTTTCAAGAGATTCAAAGATGTGTGATTGTGCACTTCAAATCGGTACCTATGGAAAAGCAATGACAAATTAACAGTATCGTTAGATTGTATAGTGCATTTTTTGGTAGATCAAAGTTTATAAACCATGGAATAAAAATAATTGGATTGAAAGCGAAAGGTGGGCAAAGGCAAAGGCAATATGATAGTTCTTCAAGGTTTTACAGCAATATCCACAAGGGACTTGAGAAAAATGGCAGCTTAATTTCAGAAAAGAACACACACAATACATGCTAATCAGGAGGGTCCATTTAGAAAAGGAGCGCAAGTGTCAGCAAAGGATTTTAAATTCATTTAATCTTTATAGTTACTAATATGGCGTTATTAATTAAACCTTTAAATGTGCTTCTCTTTGCAGTGCAATTTACTGCTTTACTTGTTAATATGTAAATTATTTGTGTATTGTTGAAAAAAAAAAGATACATTGAATGAAATGAATACTAGCGGGTCTTATTCTCTTCAAGTCTCATTCGACTTTATGACCAACTAAATCAGTTGTTTTCTCGCCTATTAAAATTTCATTCCAATAAAATAATCCACGAGATATATTGCAGAGATTGGATAGGAATAACGATGGATTTATCGAACTTGAAGATTTAATCGATTTTTTTCAAGTCAGTTTAAATTTCAGAATTTTCTATTTTTTAATTCCTTTAAGTACTTAGAGGATTTATTCGTTTACAAAAGTTTGCATCATTTCTTATAGGTGATTAAATAAAACTTTATATCCCCCTTTCGAGTCCACATTCCCGTCGTCCTATTATTGTCATTCTGATTTCATCGACGGATTTTATGTGGGATTTCTAATTCCCAACGAATCTGTCAACGAATCATAATCGCTTAAAAAGAATAAAATTATAACTTCCGGTATTTTCATTGATATTAATAATTAGGGAACGCTTGTATTAACTTACCAATATGCCAACAAACCACTATTTGCAATAAGCTTTTAACATTTTGCCGAACAGTTTGAGAATAAACAATGTTAAACGATTGTATAATTTCTTAAACGAAAGCAATCGCTCATCAACTAATATGAATTATAGCAGAAAAAAAAATACTTTAAAAAATTCATTTTTTTTTTCAGCGTGAAGATCGAGTAGATCCATTGGCTACATGTTCACGGTCGGCTCGAATATCTCAAAATAAATGATCGAAATTGTAATCTCTTTTCGCAAATATTAGAGAAAACAACACTTTTCTTTTCCGTGTAAAATGTAAAATACTCCACATTCAAATATATGAATATATTTGGATTTTTTATGTTTTAAATTAAACAAATTTATACTATTATTAATCTTCTTTTGAAATTTATAATAAGGAAACAATAGCTTATTGGTGTGGATTTATGAAGAAAAAGTAGAAAAATAACAAAGCGATCATGGAGCGGATTACTAGAATTTGAATAAGTAAATCCTGAATGGGATCCCCATTTAACAAAAGAATATATGAACGGTGAAAGCACTCAATATACATCTATGCTAACGATTTCAGGCCCTCCCCCCCCTCCCCCCTCTTATGGAGCAATAGTATCCTGGTTTCGAACTCTCTAGCAAGCTGATTGGAATAGATAATGAGCAATTTTGCAAAATCTATACTGTCTTAAGTATTTCCATCTTGGAGCTATATTATCTGTGAAGCAAAAATATCGATAGTGAAATAAAAGAAAAAAAAAAGGAACTGCATTTGTAATTCCACAAACGATGCATCTTTTACGGTTAGGCAAAAGATTTATCCACTTTCATTTATAATAAAATGCGAGCTGAATTCAAATTCTATAACTTGAAAAAAAAAATTTTTTTTGATGCTTCTTTTCTTCATTTTTTTTTAGTTTTCAAATTTATTTATTTTTTGTTCTCGATTTTCATGTTTACATATGCGATGTGGCGAAAAAAGTAAACCGCTGAGAGTCTTGCATGGGAAACCGAAAATAAAAGCAATCGCACTCATAAGATTGCTGAAAATAAAAAGGGAATAAAAATTACAAATCCCACTGTCAAATATTATGGGGGATTAGTGCTAATCACTTAAGAAGATTATCATCCTTGATGGGTAGAAATTGGCAGGAAGATGAATAAAGCAAAAATTTTGCTCAAAGACATCAATCTTTTTTTTTTTTTGACACAACTCATCTCATTGGAATATAGGAATGCAAGGATTATCTGTGCAAAAGAGGACAACATCATTTGTATGTGAACATCGTTTATAATAAAATATGCTGCATTTAAAACTATTAATTATGCTGAATATTAAAAGAAAAAAATTGCACTGAAATTGGAAAAAAAAAAAAAATCGAATAAGACTCAACAATAAAACACCAAAAACATACCGAAAAGAAAGAAAATGGAAGATGAGAAAGCAGAGAATATGAGATGAATTAAAATCGACAGGGACGATTAGCCTAACTGACTGATAAATACAAAAATTTAGAAAAAAAAAAAATTATTAAAGCGAAAAAATTCACCGGTAAATACGATAAGCACATTATGAGAGCGTTTTACAATCTTTCGCTTCCGATAAACATATTCGCATGCGAAAATAACGCTTCTGCAACAAACATTTACACTCATCAGACATTGAACGTTCTTGTCTTTCAAAAACATCTTTTCGTATGAAAGTGATGTAGCGACTCTGAGGCCCACGCTAAAAATTCGTTTACAATAAAACATTGAATTCGTCAACTCGTCAATGATGACGTCATATTTATAAAAATTGGAGGGAATAATAGGTTAGAGGGAAACCACTGCCAATAATTTGAATATTCGCACAGCACAACTTTCCATATTAAATAAACAAATATTTTTTATATGAAAAAGAGGAAAGTTTGGTATTTCGCAATGAATACTGTCGGATAAGTTTCTAAAGAATTTCCTTCAAAATTCCAATGCCGCGTGATAGCTTTTCAAAAGAAAATAGCATCCGGATCGATTCGTAAATGATATTACTTTTTAGAATATTTTAGAAGTAGAAGATATAAGTACGACAATGCAAAAAAATGTTTGGGTTAAACCATATTTTTAGCATTCTTTTAAATTGCCTAAGTGGGGATTTCAATGATCGATCTAATGAAGCGTGGAGTTCCCTTCAATGTCGCTTTACATTTGTTTTTTTAAATATATGATCAAAGAATAAGCTCAAATAGCAAAAAATATATCAACGGGCGTATTTATAATGCATATATTCTAAAATTCACAGAGTGTGGATTGACAAATGTAAAAATCATTGCGAGTGATGTACGGCACAAGGTGATTGGTTAAACCCATAAAGAAAATCGGCTCTCTTCTATCTCAATTTTCAAACATGCAATATATAATGCGCGGGAGGCGGAGCCAGAAGGAAGGAGGGGAGGGGGGAGGGATAGGAGAAAGTGGGGTGAAACAGGTTCGGTACTCACAGACAGAGACTCCTTCCTCCTTCAGATTATTTTGGAACTGACGCATCATGGTGGATCATCGTCGTGCTCTTATTTGCACTTTCTCCCCCTCTCCGTCAAAAAAAAAAAAAAAAAATCCCCTCGCCAGTCCCCTTCCCCCTCAGAAAATCCTCGCACAGCACAATATAGCTATCCATCTGCGTTCTAGAGATGAAGAACGGAAATAGAAAAAAAAAAACAAAGTAAGCTTATCTCATAGGAAACCAAACGGCGAAACACAATCGACGAATGGCACAAATAAGACAGCTGATCTGAAACAATCAGATAATAGACCCATTCGAAGATCTATAATGATTATTCCACCTATATCCTTATTAAAACTTAGTTTCAACGCATACTTTCCACAGAATATCGAATCTCTACAATGTAAAAGCAATATGTGCGTATTGCAACCATCCAGGAAAGTGGAGTTTGAGTCCCCAAAACAGGTTTCAGCTTTAGAAAAAAAATTGCTATCGACCCTATCTTCGCATCAATTCATCTACAACAAAGATAGTAACAAAAATATGAAAGAGTATTACGCGACAAGTCCCAAAAGACGAAACGGTTGAATGAGAAGATAGGAATAGAAACGATATTGAACATAGAGAGACGTGAACCAGAATACGTATTGACCGATGATTTTCCACCATGAGAAATGCACACGTGTGCCTTGTTCACCACGTACGAACACTCCTTCCGTATAGTAAGTCTCTTTAAAGAAATTTTATTTAAATTTTAAATTTAGTTGATATTTATGACGGAATCACGAAATAATTAGGAAAATAGCATCGTTGATCTTTTAATATTTTGTGAAATAAGTGGAATTTGTTAAATTATGGATGATTCTAATGTCTACTAGTTAACTGTTAAAGTAAATAAGAAGTTATTCCATCGAACATTTTCAATCAATTCAAAGCCTGTTCTATAGATATAGGTTTATTCGACTAGGCATTATGCTAATTTCCTTCGAAAATCGACTTCATAAGAGAAGTTTTATGCATATCAATGAGAAAAAAAAAGCTATCATTATTCTGTCTTAACTCAGAGCAATTTAATCATTAAATGTCTCTGCTTAAGGATGCACAATTGTATGATTCTATCTACAATCGTTATTCGCTTCATTAATCTCATCCCATTTTCATTACTTCCGACGCTAATCAACTGACCGACCAATAAGCAAACTCTAGTAATTTGGCCCTCTTAGAGTCCCTTACTAATTCAGTTAATACCAAAAATACTCTATAATATTATAATATCACTTCATAACTACCAATAGTTTTTTATAGTACAGAATACCCTTTTTGGTATAAGCAGCATTACAGTAGGTTCTTTGAAACAGTTCTATACGATGGCAAATTTGACTAAAATGAAATTAGTACCTAGCATGTTGTCCTTTTCTTTATAGACCTTATACATCCAATCCCTTAGTTTGTCATCGTCGTGAAATGGAACCTGCAATTCCAAAAAAACTTTAAGCATGCTGTTTTTAAAAAAAGAAAGAAGTCCCCCCCCCCCCCATGCTTCCTAGTTTTAGTTATTGCTTGTATTTGATTTAATTAAATTCACTGCCAAAAATTCTGACAGCAAAGGAGCCGAAGAGGAGTGGGAGGGGGAACAAGAAGGATAGAGGAAGCAAAGAAACTTTCAACTTTTACAGCCCTCGAACTTAGGGCCATCGTTCCTCCCTCCTCACATCTACCGCTGTCTCAAAGACTTCTGGTCAATTGCTTTAATGACTCAAATCCATTTTCGCTTCTACAACATAACTACCGATCTGGAAGCAAATACCGTACGTTTAACATTGTTTCAAGACTTAAAACAAGAATTATTAATGAAATTCTTTCGAAATAAATAATCGCTCACCTCAGAAGCATCATAGATTTTATAGTTGACAGCAATATCACATTTTTCACGAGTCCCAAGACTCAATGTCGCTAGGCTTAATGGCATCGCACATGGATAAGCGATCGTCACATCAAGAACGTATTTGATGGGAGGTCGTGTCTCTGAAAAGAAATTCCTTTCAGCATAATATCACCTCTAGATCACCCATTCCCACAGAAAAACATCACCTGTTCGCTAGCAATTCACTTATTCGTCAGTAACAAACTATTAGCCCACATACTAAAGGCAGCAACTTGATGCGTACGACTCTAATAAAAATTCAAACAATGAGGGTATATGAAAATGAAGTTTTTACCTTTCACCCTAAAGGGAAATGGTTTATGTTATACTAAAATATTTTATTCTAAAACTATATACCCTTAAATCTCGTTATTATAACTTCTTTGACGTTGAATGATTGAGTTACATACTGCGGTGGAAGATCACTTCAAAGCATCATACATCAAGGTCACCAAATAAATTCTGCAACTCCAGCTTCCATGGCTCTCGAGCTAGCATTACTCTAGGGCACACACAGACGGATACATACGCAGACATGACGTCACACAGATAGACATACATGCTGACATGACGTCACACAGACAGACATACATGCTGACATGACGTCATCATAATGCAATCTTGTAAAACAAATTTACATAAACTTATAGAAAAGTGGCGGTAAAAAAAAACAAATGTGGAAGACAGCTGTTTGGCGATTATCGATCAAGAATCAGTAAATGTATACAACTGTCGTGCTTAAAAATATTGCACGCGTATCACGTCGAGCCCGTTTATTTGCTTTCATCGTACTGTTCGCTTTCGTTCTTGTTCGTTGTTACGCTTTTTTCTTTTTCTTTTTGGATCATACATTAAGAAAACTTTTATACTTATAAATATTATTCTTTAATTATTAGAATAAATAATATAAATCTTATAAACATAAAGGAAGTTATCAGTGGGAGGGGAATTCTATAAGGTAACCAAAAAAATTTTCAAAGGAAAATTCCATCGAGGGCATCCTAATTTTAAAAATCTCGCTATCTGACCATATTTTCTTCATTTTTACCGGATTTTTCTTTTCAATTTATGTATCAAATTTCAGCATAAAAATTTCAATATTATAAATTCTTTATTTCCATATTTCATTTAGAAAATTCCATTCACTTTTTTCCATGGAATCCAAGAAAAAAATTGTCGCATTATTTACTATTCTATTCAACAATTTATAAAAACCATCCAAAATTAATTTGTTCAGTTCAAAGTACGATTGAACGCTCAATTGGATTAATCGTCCGAGTTTTTGTGACTATTAAATTAAATATTCAGAAATAGGAAATTCTACAGAATAAAAGCTGAATAAAGCATCAATCTAACTTCTATATTAACGATTTATTCAAATCATTCGTATCGTATATTCAAATTTAGTGGAAAATTTTTTTAAAAAAATTGATTTCATATTAGAAAATTCATTAAAATTTATTAAATATGTTTAAATAAATTAAATAAATTGTTGAGTATTATATTCTTTTATTTAATTTTTTTAAAATTTAAGTCTAGGCTAATGTCATCATAAATCATCGATTAGAGAACAATAAATGAATAACCTACTATATTCATTTAAAAAATATAATCAACAACTATAAAACTATAACTGAATAAACAATTGAATGTTTATATAATCAGTGTGTTACGTAAGCATTTAATAATGTGCTATTTATAAACGATATAAATATAACGATGTTTAATCGTTTCATAGTCTCTTTGTTATGAAACTGTTAAAGAGTCTAACATCGATTAGATTTGTAGGCAGTTAACTTCTTATTCATCTTCTTCTATATTATTAGTACATTTGTTTTAAAGTGATTTGCAATTGTAGTCCAAAGAAGTACGATCCCCTCTCCACTATTTCAGGTTTTCGTTCATAAATTAATGAATCCCCCCCCCCCCCCCCCCCTCCCCCGAACAGTAAGACTCCTCTAAACAACATATGCTAGTATTTATGTTTATGTACATCTGTGGAAGGTATTCTTCGACTCCGATAAAAACCATATATTTTTGTTCGAGAGATAATTTATGATTGAGCGCTAGAAAAACTGTGATACCCTAATTTTTGTGGACCTGAAATTGAACAAAATAGCTGCACTTAAATTTAGAAACAAGATTTATTGCTATATGAAGTACCACCATTCTAATTTTCTATACCGCTCTTGGAGTATCACCTTATCCACTACCTATTATGGAATTTTGCCGAAATGCTTTGTATTTTTCTGACAGCTCACTTGTCATACCTTTTTATTCATTCGCTGAACACAAAATAGTTGCAGTTCGTTCTTCACAATCGATAAAATAAAAATTAAAACTTCAAAAAAAAAAAATGCAGAAGCGGCTAGAGAAGCTGGCGCGATATACGCTTTTTGCATTGCGTTCATTAGAACAGCATGCTTTACATTTAGCTAGTTGATGCAATCTTCAGCATAAAAAATCACTGCAAAATGTAAGCAAATTTTTGAGCCCCTTCAAATGTTTTCACCGCCTTACAAGGTAGATAGCCGAAAAGGGGTAAGAACGGTCACTATCTGACATATACTCACCAAATCTTGTAAATTTATCCTCGTTGGACAGATAGATACATACATACATATAGGCTCTACTATACTACGTTTTTGCAAAACGAATTTGCATAAGCGTATAAAAAAACAGAGTCATAAACCAAATGAATAAAAAACAGTAAATGAAAAATAAGCTTATGGCAGCTACGTCATTGGACCAATAAGCACACAGTGATCGCTANGACGAAATGACGCGTATTCTTGGAGTGGAGTTTGCACCATTATATGTTCCGATGGAAAGACGTCTCCAAACACTTGCAATGTGTTACCACCTTTCCCTCACATTCGTATTTCCAGCACTCGTAATCGTATTGCCCATCTATTTGGCAAGTTTCATTGGAATAATGTCTCTCAATTTTATATTAGTTCTAATTTTATTATCTATTTATATGAACCTTTAAAAAGATGTGAAAGAAAGTTCTGAAAAGTGGCGAGACGAAAGAGAAATGAAGTGAAGAATTAAAATGAACCAGATTTAGTTCTCAAGCTCAAGAAACTGCGGTAAAACAGTAACTGAATCTGACACTTCCAATGAGTGGCATCATATCTTATAATCTTATAACTGCCTTAAGCAATAGTAAGCTTAGATTGGATTAATCTATCACCTTTTATAAGCAATACTGTAAATTAATTAGAAACGACTAAAAAAGAACTCTCGATATTTTTTCAAATAAAAACCACAAAAGCAATAAATGGGTTATATGTGGAAGAAATCTGAATATCTATACGCCAAAATGGGTTTGACAGAAACGATTGGCAAGGTGCCAAGTAAGTCTAATTTTGAAAAAAAAATTATTTTCACGAATAAAAATATTTTAACATAAAAAATTCCACTACGTATATATATATATATGTGCAAATGAATATTTTTTTAAACGTTTTCATTCACAATTTTTGATGAAATTTGCATAAATAATAAATGAATTTAAAGGCATTCACATGTTTATGGCCATTAGTTCTCATTTATGCAATATGGATGTTCTATGATCGAAATTCACCACGTTGTGGTGGCTATCCATCAAAATGGTGTCGTACGCAAATCATTCACAAATATATGGCAAACTATTTTCCTGTTTCGTTGCATAAAACTGCTGAATTGCCTCCAAATCATGTAATTTTATGCTTTACTTTATTTTACTTTATTTTTTTAATATGCTTTTTTATTTTATTTTATTTTTTTAAATATATTAGTAAAATCTAGTATCAGATGTTTGACTGACTAATGAGCATCATCTCAATAGAAATTATACATTATTGGTACTCGTTAATAGATGGATGCATGTGTCTGTCCTTTTATCTGCATATTAATCTAGCATTCAACTAGCCTGATCTATTCTTAACTAGCTTGCTAACCGATTTTCACAGTGAGTAAGATTTATTTAGTAAATGCTAACCTAATCACTCAGTCAATAGATAGCTGTTGTTCACTTATTATTAAATAGATCCAAGTAGCTATAAAACAAACATTAAATAAAACACAAATCCTTCCGGAAATGGGAGAGAAATCGGAAATTGCTGAATTGTATTTTACAAAAATTTCTGATTACATTCGGAAAAAAACCGACTGTCATGAATGAAAAATATTCTAAAAATAGAGTACAAATTATTTATATAGAGCCGATGACACTACTTCGCTAGTATCATGGATGAAGAGTGATACTAACCGTTACTAAGAAATACAAAAAAAAAAATGCAAATCCAGAATGGCAATGAATTCCTAAGAACGTAGCGCGAATGAAATTCTATGTCAGAGATTCATGAGCGCAATTTCAAATCTCACCTTATTCCATTTTTTTTTAACGGATCTTTACTCTTAAAGACTTCTAATGGTAATTCTTCATAAATGAATAAAAAGAAAAAAAGCAAGTAGATGAAGTTTAAACATTTCCGCTTCAACTTATCGCTGTTTTCACTTCAAAGCATTTCAGCTTCACTTCGATGAGTTTATCAATTGTAATTTAATCAAATAAAAAAATAAAAATCAATTTCTGTAAAACATTAACGATTTTAACCCTTTAGTATCGATGATCATTTCTGATGAATAGTTGAGAGATCTGGCAACAAACATAAAATAGTCCGATAGGAAATCTTTTTCAAGTGGAAATACGAATTTAGTGGATTCCTTTGTGATTATTTTCGAGTTTTTAATTTATCATCTATTAGTCGAATAATTTTTTTGAGGAATATTTATACGTACAATTTTTTTTTTAGAATTACTTAATTGGCTCACATCCACATGGTATTATATCGATTGGTTCATTCACAAATTTCTGTACAAATGGTACAGGTGTTTTCGAGAAATTCCCTTCAATGGAGATTCGATTGTGTACATTAGTTGGTCAATTTTGGACACCACTTCGTCGTGAATGGGGTATGCTACATGGATTAGTCGATTGCAGTAAGGAAAGCCTACAATATTTACTCGATATCGATAGAACGACAAATAATATCGTCGTATTAGTGATTGGTAAGTTATTTGATGACTTCATTTCTATGTTCATCTTTCGGATATCAGTGATAACAATGATAAGAACTGATAGATTCCACTCCTCTTCCCAACACCCCCCCCCCCCCCTCCACCACCAATGGATGAAAGTAACGGCAGCAAAAATCAACAATATAAAATTTTGATACTAGTGGTTATAACTACAAGCATTTAAAAATGCGCCTATTTCCCAATAAACCATGTTTCATAATTGAGTGAAAGGTTTTCACCCCCTTCACAGTTTCTTTCGAGTGGTATTTTTTTTCTGAGGTGTGCTTTTTATAGCTTTATTCCTATTCAAATAGAAGAGATAACTGCTTAAGGTGGGGCTGAAGAAGCACTCGATGCACATCCAGGTAAACATATTCTAACGTTGAACTCACGCAAAGGCTTCATAAGGATCGCACTCAAAACTGGTGCCTATCTTGTACCTATGTATTCGTTTGGTGAGAATGAACTTTTCGACCAGGTAATTTAAAAAATTTTTTTGGTAAATTTTTTAAAAATCTTTCAAATAATCTTCAGAATTTTCAACCAATAAATTAGATAATCCTCTAAGCGCAATTTCTACACTCTCCATTTCGAGCAAATTCAGATGCAGTGCTCAGAATTCAAGGGCGTATATGAAGGACAGGGAGAACAATAGGATGGGAGAGGTAAGGAAGTGGGAGTCATACCAACATCGATAGTCTCCCAATAATAGAACAACCTTTCTCAATGAGTTGAGAGATGAAACAGGTATTACACCGTTTCAGCATCTACCACTTAAAAAGTTAGCTTATATATTGCTAAATACCTCAATATGTGAACTAAGGAACGCTGAGATAGATTAATTTTTTTTTTTCAAATTAAAGGAAATAAAGCAATATCAAGTAGATAGAATAAGCTTAAATCAACGCATCAAATCAACCTCAGAAATGACGTCATTCAATTTTCTTTCTGAATATAAAGTGAGCACCTTGTTTTAAAGGTAGAGAATCCGAAAGGTTCAACAACGCGTACTATTCAAGAATGTCTTAAAGAAATACTCGGATTTTCATCACCATTATTTCATGGTCGTGGTATTTTCAATTACAATTTCGGCATATGGCCATACAGGTCACTCATTTAACTCATTCATTTATTTATATGGGGAATAAAGCATCGCCAAAGTTTTAATATATGTGAGATTGTTTAATCTCGTCGTCCTCCCA
>JAAVTS010004305.1:0-10150 GCA_022845575.1 Baylisascaris ailuri
CTATTTGAGATCATCGCAGACATAAGGTGACCATCAGTGCAGAAAGCGTTCAATTCGTTGATTAAAACAATACTTTCTTCAGAGAGAACAACGTCTCATAAAAAATCTTCATACCGTTAAAGTAGAGACCTTAGCCATCCCCTTATTCAGCAAATTAAAGAAGAACTTTTAATATTATTATCGCCTTTGTAGTGATGGATATATTGCGACTATCACACAAAGTGAAATATTGCACTAATTCAAAATTTCATCATATACTATTACTGCAGGGAAACAGATAAATAAAGAATAGAACAGACTTAAAAAATAAATAAAAAAAGAGAATAAGGATGGGTATCAAGAACAATGCCTTACATAGATTCCTCTTTGAATTAAAAAATCAAAAGTGCAAATCACCTGATTCATCGAGTTCCTCTTCTTGTATCGATCCTTTTGGTTCATTAGGAGTAATTTCTGTAGTACGTGCATCGGTATCCCTTCGTAACACGCAAAGCGACGACTCGGCTTTCTCGATGTAGCTCGGTTTCGGCTTAAAATACAGCATAAAAGTAAATTACGATTAATGAAAATACAGCACTCTTCATATTCAAGAAAATAAAAAGTGAAACTGAAAGTTAAACGAAGGCGGAAGTAGCAATTCGAATGAAAAATTGCGACAACTTGATGAGAGGTTGTTCTGGTTGTTGCTGTGCTTGCCTCAGTAATCAAATTCAATTCACCACTTATCGTATGCATACGTTCTCAAGGAAACAAACGAACAATCAAAAAAAAAAAAAAAAAGAAGAAAGAAAAAAAGAAAAAAAGCGTTTACTAAGAGAAGAATATGAAATAATAAAGAAGAGAATAATCCTCTGAATATAGCTGGAAAAGGATGGGAACTGATTTAAAAAAAAAACAGTTCCTTGAAATACGCCCCCGTTATGTTCATTAACTTTATCTTTGTTCGCTTATTAGCGTCACGAGAAGATCAATGATAACAACTAAAAGGAGCCAACAGCAACTTTCTATATAAATCCGACGACAGGAAGCAAGCACACACCTTTATATTGCGTCCGTTTATCCATCACTTTTATAAATTATCGATAAAAATGAAATATGTATAATAACGCCCTTATTTTTTGATTGAGCCATCAAGAAAACATACGAAACCTTTTCGGGTATTTTTCTATTACTGCTTTCGGAGTTGATGAAACAACGTGAGGCCATCATACAGCGAATATTGCACTAATCGAATCTGGTAACTCCAACTTCGGTGATTTTCTATTCGCAATGACTGAATAGATAAGCCGAAAGATGAGCAGATACACGCCCATAGATAAAACGCTACCATAATGTGCTTTGCAAATGCAAATTTAGAACATTAAATAAAAATGGGATCATTCTCGGGTGGGAAAACATGTGGGTATTTACGCGCCAACAGAACCAATATTCTTTTTTCATAAACTTCATTTTGAATATCTGCGCAATCGGTTGATATCTGACAGCAACAAACTAAAAAGAGGCATAAGCTGTGCCAGTCATCTGGCAAGAATATTTTTTAATGGGCAGTAATAAGTGCTTGGATGGTCATTGTGACCGCCATCGGCAAAGCGACAGCTGAATGTTGCTCGACGGAGGTGACCAGAAATATAAAACAATAACGAAACTGTGCGACCTGCCATCTCAATGATGCCAACAAAAACGTTGGCTGCTCAAATATGAAGCACTAAATTTAAACGAGAAACAACAACATTTCACTACCATAAAAACAGGTTGCACAAATACCAAAAAAAAAGTGGTCGAAACCTCTCGGTTGACCCCGAAGAAGGAGACAGTAAAACGAATCAAGAACATACCACTATTTTAACTCCTCGCTTTAACCAAGCCAAACGTTTGAATATGAGAAGAGGACAAAGTGCATGAAAAATACCTTCTCAAGAACAACGGCGTCGACGTGCGTAGGTGTTTCTTCCTTATCCTCTTCTTCAAACCACTTCCTTCGGATTCTCTCGTTTTCATTGGGCAATGTTGACAATTCCTCACCCTGAAATTAAAAAAAAAACCCCACTAATTTTATAAACTCTTGAAGTATTCCATTTTTATTCGTTAAATAATGAAGAAAACATGGTACCCATCCGATCAACATGTGTCCATATAAAACAAACAACGATTCAAAATCAGCAATAAACCTAACATTTATGTCCAATACGAGATTGAGACAATGCAAAAGTGATGCTGTGATACGTATATAACATATAAGTACTGAGTAAACCATATTGCGCATCAACGGAAAACAGCGCAATTTGTAATAAAAATAAAAAGAGTATTACCTCAGGTATAATTTGAGACACCTTGTTCTGCTCGTTATTTTTGATGAAACGTGGCGGTGGAATAGTCGTTACTGGCGACGCTTTTTCGGGACTCGATTGAGGAGTGGAACTCATACTCGACTCATTCGTTTGTAACGCATCTCTCGTTGAGTCCTATAATATCTTACAAAAATTGATCATTTCCAATACTTCATGCAATTTCATAGTATCTCTTTAACGATGTAACCATTTCCTCTCTATGAATCCTCTCAGTGTGCGATGTTCGCATATTTCATCGCACCCATATTTCAATTCTTCGGGGTTTCACTATCGACGTCGATTGGCTAACAACACAAGGTTTGTATTCGTCGGTTAACCTACACGACAATGGTCTCAGATAAAAATGTAACGATTATCCACCACCGACATTATGTGCTGCAAACATATTCAAGTATTATTCAACAATGATCGTTTTATGTTCCTGAAAAGAAAAAAAAAACAATTTGCATATAGCAAATAAAGCAAGATTGATACAGATATAAATAGAACCTGGTCGATTCAAGGAAGAGCGAAAACTCCCAAAAGAGAGTTAAGATTTGAATTCATGAATCAACATGTGTTAATCAGATGATCTGAGCAGGTGAGCAATTCAGCGGTTAAAATCATAGGTGTCAGCATATTAAAAGCGGAGACTCGCCTTCTCGATATTTTCGTTGGCCTCAGAAATCGGCGAAAGAGATGTCGGTGTTTCGGCCCTTTCAACGATCGGAGTTACACGAATAGTCTGCGAGAAGTCGGTTGGCGGTCGACCAAAGAACTCAAACGTCGATGCGGATTCCTTAACACAATACACTTAAAATAAAAGCATACTCATTGTGATCAACGAATGGTTAGTGCACTAAAAGTTATATGTGAATAATCAGCGAGCTATTAGCGACAGCTATGCTGTGGTTATGCGATTTAACCATTGGTGCATAAGAAATGAAGGGAAAATCGGGTTACTGAGCAATATTTAAGTGGGTAAGAGCTTCAATTTGAAGAAGTAGAAAGCGTGATTCGATCTGTCAGCCTTTATCATTATTTAAAATTTCGCTTCCGATTGTCCTCTCTCAAGAACGAAAGCTTAAAACCGTTTAAAATCACGAGCCCTAAAGCAGAGTCATCAAAAAAAAAAAACATTCCATATTTTTCAAGAAACTTCCGTAAATACGCTATTGACTCAAAAAATCTGATCACACATGGAAAACATAATACCCATAAAGGCATAAAAATTACTTATGCAAAGGAGTTGCAAAAGATTTGTGGGAAAGTCACAACTATTTAGGTAACAAAGAACAGAGAGACAGTTAGCGAACGCAAGTTGCTTAACTTAATTTCACAGAGTAAACATAATGGAGTAGAATGGTTCTCCGAAATAAACCAAAAATATGATGCGATATCCTTAATTCAAGGATAGTTTATACTGATGCGCATCTATGAAGAGAAGCCGGTGAAGCCAAAGATGCAATTCAGCATCGAAAAAATTAGAGGGATATGATGGTACCCAGAAAATGATCTCTTTTTTTTAACTTTTTAACAACCTCTTGATAAAACGTGAAGAAAATAAACATAATTGTAGTTACTAAAATGATTTATCAACATTGAAAATAACGTTACAACTCAAACTGTATGCAAATATCAAATATAAAGATAACTGCACACAAATTTGCATCCGCGTTTCTTTCTTTCCACTCTAAATTGTGCAAAATGAACGCATAGTTCAAGTATGTAATACACTGCAAACATAATGGATTACATAAATGGAGGGTGAAGAAAGCGCAGCAGATAATATATAACACAATCGAGTTCATAGTGATGACTGGAAACTATACGTTATTAATGTTTGCCAAAATTATGAACTTCAATAGCCGTTGAAATTCGATGAAGAGGAAGTAAAGGAAGTTCGAACAAATGATTGAATGAATGGACTGATACCTTCGCTTTGAGCACGTCATCAACAGGCAATTTGTTTATCTCGTCTTCCTCGTGTTCTTCCTCCTTATATTCAACGATATCGTCATCGTAGTCGAATTCATGCCTACTGCCTGGTTCAGGCCATGAGAGAGGCTTCTTTTTCGACTCCTTTTCGGGTGGCTTATCAAGTGCCTCGACCATCGATGAACCCATCAGCATGTCACTTGCATCAATCAGAAGCTTTCTCTGCTTTTCTTTTCGCGGCTCATCTCCCACCTGCAACACTCCATAATGAACTCAATGAATAAAACACCTACACTTTGGCTTAAATATGGCCAACACACCGTACTATCTTGAATTAAACGATGTGGCGTGATCACTGTGCTGTCAACTCAATATATGCAACACCTAAATAAAAAAAAGGCGGCTGCTTCAATTCTAAAATAATAAGCTAAAAATGATAGCAAGATGCATGCTTACAACAGCCTCGTGCTGTTCCACAAAGGCAGCTTTCGAGCTCGAGTTCACAACGAAATCAGAGTTGAATGGGTCGCGTCCTGATAAGGTGGCCAAATTTCCTGCGTCCGTGTTCTCAAAGGGGTCGATCTCGTCTTCGTCAACCACTGATGTGTTTAACCACTTCTTATCCGCATCCACCTTTAGTACAATGAGCGAACAATTATTTTTGAAATGAGCATTCCCTTCGAATATCCTTCGATCGTTGATGCAACAGAAACTGCGCAAACACTTAAGTCGACAAAGACAAACTGGCAAAATCTTGTGTATGTTTCATGGTCAATGTGAGCGATGAATCCACCGTCTTAGTGCACTTCTCTTCTTACTCCTACTGTCACCTCTCTCCCTTCGATGTGTCTCTTGGCTACTAAATGTTTTGGTATCAATTTCAGTTAACTATTGTTAACTATAGACGTTCTCAATCTACAGCGAACGGAAGTTGAAATTGCCTTCGAAGACAACAATTATTCTTGGAGAGGGAAGTGATAAGGCTTGCTCTATATCACAGGCAAATTTTTAGATGCACTAATTAACGGCTTAAAGTGTTGAATCTACAAAGAGATGAAAGCAGTGTGCACAAACCTGTTCGACTGTCTCTTCGCTGTCCTCTTCTTTAATTTTTGTACTACTAAGAGCTGGTGGGCCAATTTCATCACGAGACCAGCGCGTTTCTTTTAGCACACCATCTTCACCCAATGCGGCTAACACATATTCTCCTGACGAAGCATCGAACTAAATAAAAACATTCTACGATCCACTCTTAATAATAATAATTTTGCAGTTTATAATATTCATGCAGCAAAAAATGCGACCGTTACTGCAGATGGGTGATCTTTTTGAATGCGGCTATATTATTCGAAATGAAAAGGTGGAAGTAGAGGAAATGAGGAGAGGGTGAAAAGGATGTAAAGGAGTGGATAAAAAAAAGAACCCTAATCCAACGGCAGAACGATTCACAATACCGCAAACTTGCACAACAACAGTTGCTTCTATCGTCGATTAATACAACGTGTCTTTTTGCAATTTAGCAAAGCAACTATTTCCCTACCGCCAAAGAATTGCACTTGTAAAGAGCTATAAATACGTATTTTAAGATCACAAAATCGACAATGTACCTATTTTGACAGCAGTCAACTCTTCAGCATGAAGATTTTCATGAAATATTGCCAAAGATATTTTTTTCGCCATTTTAAAATATCTGAAGCATGGAAGAAAATGTCACACTGATAAAGAGAAAATAAATTTTGGAATGAAAAGATATGGAAGAAATATTGAAACAAATCCAGTCTCATTCACAGAAGCAGCTTTTCTATGAAACACCATCAGTATCATTTTCTCGATTTCATCCCAAGTGTTTGTGACAATTTCGGTTATATATTACTGCTGTTTGTGACAATTTGGGTTATATATAGTTGCCATTCAATGATTTTGCTAAACTTTAAGGGAACACATTCTAAACCATAATATTTCCTAGCATATTTTTATGTGTCAATTCTCATATAGTCGATCACTTTCGAATCGCTGGCATCATAAGGGAACCATGATAGAATAAGAAAATCGTTTGCCTCATCACCACACTCTGAACCAGAATTTTACGGCGACGGGAAAAATGTTGTTCAGAGGCTCTTCCCTCTCCCCTCCCCTACCTTCTCGCCTTCCGGTTGGGTAACGTATAGAATTAAAAGTCATGAATTCGATTCTTTTCTAATATTTCACTCACTGGAAGTTTTAAAGGAGAAAAGATTATGCTTACATCTTCAATATCATCTGCCTCATCGCCCATCACAAGAACGTACATTTCAGCGAGAAGTGCTTTTGGATTCTGAATGCTCAATTTGTTCTTCGCCATTTGAGCCAATCTGAATAAATATGCAAAGTAAATTAGCACCTCTCTTATAAGGACCATATCACCAATGCAATACGCTATGAAAATGAACATACTATAAAACAAAGTGCTCATTTCTATGATCAATTACAAATGAGAATAAGTGATATAATAAGTGATACACCAGAGATCTATAACATTCGATTTCTAATATTGAAACAAGAGGCTCAAGAAGTGGAGGCAAGGAGTATGCAGGATTGAGGAAAGGAGGTTCCACAACGAGCAGAACAGACGTCTTTTAACGAATATCGCTATCTGCAGTTACCGTATATTATAGATAGGTAAGTTAAGCGGAATCGAGTATACCCATGGCAATATTTCATAAACATAACCAGAATGTGCAAGGGAACAACCCCCTCCTTTGCCATTTTTCGAGTAAGTTATCAATCCCGTAGATGAAACATCATGCTGAAAACTGAGAGAATCAAATCGCCCTAAAGATGGAGGTTTAAGGGCAAAGGAAGGACCAGCCACTCAGAGTGAACGATGCGACGATTTATATAAACGACATTTGTTGTTCACAAGCTTCTCACTGCATCGTTTAAAATGTCTGCTTAGAGTGAACTTTTGAATGATCTACACTGGGAAACGAAAACAACGAGAAAGAGGAAAATTCCAAACGAATTCCACAGTTTACTTCCATTTGCTAAAGCTTATGCTCCCTTCATGATCCGATGGACGCATGTGACTCCGGGGACTGCTGTCTCTAAGAGCTATCCTTCCCACAACAACGAGGACTTCTTATCTCTTACTTCGACACATAGCACACTGCGGTACAAAATACGTTTCACTGATTTCTCACTCCCCTTTCCCAGTCTGATACTCCCCTAAGTATTACTTATTTTTCGCTGTACACTGCAAAAAAGATATGAAATCATTGTGCCTTGCCAAAAGTCTTTTATTTCTTCGACTATTGCGTTGCTTTAACTCGCAATGCACTCTCTCACAGCCACTTCAGCAGATACTTAATTCGAAGGTGTCCTAACGAAGGATTGGCAACTGCTTTCCCACATCTACCTGAAATTAAACTCCATTGTCTTTGTGGGAAATGCCATTCCACTTCGCATTGTTCCTTCCTCTCACGAAGGAAAAATTCGTCGGAGATTTATTCTAATAACCAATAAATTTAAGCCTAAGCATTTTACAAAATAGATGAGCAATGTTCGATCCTTCATCATAATTGCAATAACAGTAACAACCTCTGTAGCACTCCAATAAAAATTTATAAAATTTGTGGTCCTTATTGATGAGATTTGCAAACATGAATGAGTTAAGACTTTAATTGTGATCTCATGGTTATCCATCATTCACCACTGCCTAAGATATTACCTGATGATAGATGGCCGTGTGGCAACATGGGCGACGGTCATAACATTAAGCAGTGAGAATATATCTGCATTCGATGATTCGGCAGCACCCGCGAATCGAATCACTTCACCCAAACAGAACACATGCACAGCACCTTAAAACCGATCGATTAGATTTCAACTCATTTCCATGCATCTTATTGTCCTCTTCGTTTACTTATGATTCCTATTGCGATGCATGTAAAGATTCCTTCTTTATCGATTCGAATCAAGCAACTTGATTGGAAAACGATTACCCTTTCAGAAAACATAAATAGATGGTAAGCACCTTTGAGATGTAAGCTGACCACAACCAGTTTATTAAACCATAAAGATCAAGCAGGGAAATTTGGACTAAACACTTATTCACCTATGAAAAAAATCAATAATCAATCTGCCTTTAGAGGTCACAATTCCCGATGCTGATAGATTAGGTGAAGTGAAGGAAGTCGATCAGCTATATGAAAATCAACGACACATACTATTTGACAAGAAGTGACAACATCGTTCGCAGACGGGTTCCAAACAGTAACTTTCCGCTGTATAATCGTATAGTACAATTGCCAGCTGTATAAATAGAACCTGAATTACAGTATAAATGAGAAAGAATTAAGTCAAACCTGCATCAGGATTGGTATTTCCATCGCGTATCTCTGGAGGCACATATTCAGGGCTTACTTGATCTGCAGAGACCACTTTTATCTGCAATATCGAGTTCGAGTCAACTTGATCGTAAAAGAATGAAACAACATTTGTGGCTAAGTCTTTACGCTCTTTTCATCAAGATGGTGGCAGAAAAAATAAACGATATAGATAAAAAAAGTCAATTTTCAGATTGCCATATTCCTCTCCCTCCATCCACTTCCTTCACACCATCGATCATTTATAGTTCCAGCAAAAAGAACACCGTTCGTGTCTTTCTAGTAAACCTGTTGCTCCGCTTACCTACTTGATGGATTATTTCAAGACCTAATACAACAAATTTCTAGAATAAGATGAGCAGCAATGTGACTCAGCAATCACCTTTAAAAGCAAAAAAGATTGTCATCATATTGGTATTCGAAATGGAGAGCGTAATCCCCAATGTTGTTGCTATTGGAAAACACTAAAAAATAAACTCAAAAATGATTCAAAATTGCACAAAACTCGATAGTGCCGCTCATACATATGCGACAAAAAAAAAGCAATTCAAGGATTTCTGTGTATTTTTAGTCGTAGTCACTCTCCTTCACCTCTTTACTCCAGCGCTTGCAGTTTTTTTTTTATTTTAAACTTTCTGTCTACAACATATTTGTGGAAGTATACATCCGCTATGGAGGAGAAGATACCCTACCCACCTCAATGGTAATTACTTTCGTTGTTTTGAATGACCCGAACTACGAAGAAGACATCATTCTCGGCCCTCATGCAAAGAAGGTTTACACCATCTTAGTAAGTTTGCCGAGGAGGCTTAAATACTTGGATAAGCCTAGAGCTACTTAACCTTCATATCGCTGCCTGGATTCGTTACTTTCCTTTTGTCCGCATCAAAAATTATTGTGCAATACTGAACAAAAATAGTAGTTACATATTGCAAAGATACTGCAAGAAGAGCGTTGTATATTGCCTGGGGAGCAAAATCACAAAATGAATAACAAACCGAACTTACATTGCAATTACCGCAATACAATCAATTCGATAAATAAGAGAGTGTACAATAGGTGATTTGTATAAATTCGTTGATATTGCATGAAAATGCAATCGTATTTTGCAATTTTGATGCTTATTGCAACAAATCTTTGAAATGTTATTTGCAAAAACAATCTTATTTAATTGATATAAACAATAAAAATTAATAAATAAATGAATGCATATGCAAACCTCTAAATCTCCAAACATATGTACAAAAACATGATCGGGGGTGAATACTCCAGCGGGTGTTTTTGCTAGTTGTTCACATGCAATGATTATTAATGCAAGTAGTTCCTCATCATTAAGACGACACCCACGCACCTCAATCACTTCTGAGATCGATACACTCACATCCCCCATTGAGCCCCCTGAAATTTTAGATTCCATTGAGAAGTTATTATGGTTTAGATCAATGTTTAACTGACGTATTTATGCAGTAATTTCACATCAGCAAAAAAAAACCCACTAAATCTATACAATATATGTGGCAA